>VXBL01008293.1:524377-539400 GCA_013400195.1 Aramus guarauna
CTATGTAGCTCATAAGGAGTCAAAAACAGGATCAGGTTTGCTTTTAAACGAGTATAAATAGGCAACAAAATAAAGTAGCATACATTTTGCATGTTTCGAATTATAGTTCTTCAAAAATCAGGAAAGACTCATGCTTGTCATTACAAATCTCATAACTTAAAAAAAGAATGTGTTCGGCTGTTACAGCAGAGCACAAAGTAATAAAAGCTTATCTCAAGCATTTCTTATATGCAGAAAAGCCCTGTCCCTGTGCCCTGCCCATGTAAACAAAATAAAGGATCATGCAAAATATTTGGAATTGTCCTGTCCAAATGTGGTCCTGTAAGATGCCAAGAAACCGTATTTAACTCCCTACAGGACAACTACATGGTGCTACTCTAACCATATACAAGTAATCTAAACTGTCACACACCTGCAGCAAGACAAAAGAAAACCTTTGTGGTGATTAGTGTTCAAGATGCAGCAGAAGCAGGCTATCCTTTTCAGGAGAGCATGAAGAAAGAAAATAAATACATCAACTCTCCTCCTGACTGTCAAATTATGAAAATCAGTCTTGGAATGCTCCCATACAACCTTGCTATGAAACAAGGGCAAATTCAATCCTTCATACTCAGTAGCTTGGCTGTAGTCCAAGAAGGTCCTCAGCATGAAGGCTGAAGTGAATCCAAACCATGAATATCTAGGAGAGCACAAATATTAGATTGAAGGTTCTATTAATACAGAAATTACTAATGCTAGCATTAGACAAAATTTATCTGCTATTTTACCAGGGAATTAGAGTGTAATGCACTGCATCTAGCTCAGAAAAAAATCCTGAAGACATATCCAGGTAAAGATACAGCTGAGGAAGGCATCTGTGCACATGCCCATAGCATGTTTTCAGGCACATCGTGTGCATGCCACAGGTAAACTATTGTCAGAAACAATAGTGGCCAGATGAGCAGTAAAATGGCAGCAAACCAGAGTTTCCCTTACACTCCAATTTTGCTTTCTAGCAGAATCCACATGCAAGTTTTGGCATGTGCAGCATATCTTCATGCTCAAGGTGTGCAGGTGAATCTTTGTGCTATTGCACAAGGGCAGAGACAGAACCCCCTTGTTCAAAACTGAGCAGTCAGCCCACCTGGTATGCGCCAGCATTCAGCTGGCTGTAGGCCAACCCTTTAAAAGTGGCATAACTGGGAATTTATTCTTTACAGTCTTATCTGACTTTATTTTTAATGAGTTTTTGAGCCTATTAACATTAATTTCTATTCCTGTCTTTTTCTCCCATGCAAGTCCAGGACAAGCACTAAACAAGGTCCTTCTTTCAGCAGTNATCTTTTTCTCCCATGCTACTATGCAAGTCCAGGACAAGCACCAAACAAGGTCCTTCTTTCAGCAGTCTTCAGAGATGGGAATCACTGATCTCCCCTAAAATTCACAGGCAGATAAATTGGTGAGAGACCTTCAAAATACAACCCAAGCAGACCTCTTTCTTGTACTGTACAGATACACCACACAATACAGAACCCTCACAGTAAATAGCCTTAAACTATATTGGAGAGTTTTCTGAAGAAGGAAAGATATAGTTGAAAATGACATGCCTTTACAGTACATACACATACATTAACCACCTACTACAATTATGTGAAGAGATGTATTTTCCAACACAGGCAGATAAGCCAAGGGAGTTGCAGCATGTTTATAGCAGCTTCAGAGCTGGCACCTGGAGGATGGGTGGGAGGGAAAAAAAAAGTTGGACATAGAACATGTTTTAGGGATTCCTGAACAGAATGAGAAGGGCTCATTCATTCAGGTTTTTGACAGCCAAAGGTAACAGAGCTAAAGAATAAAACCAGGGTACATCAAGATAATAAATAAAAACATTTTAGGAAGTCTTAATCCTCAGAAAAGATAACTAAACTGAAACATATGACAGATAAGTACAGAATACAAAGCCACTTAAAATGATTTTAAAATATGCATTCCTCTGACCCAGAAATAAAGTCTGCTTCTGAGCTTTGTAGGGAACTTGCTGCCACTGGTAGTTCAGTCCCAAGTATCCCCTGAAGTTATCATCACTGTTCAATATATTAACCATTGATAACAACACATACCAAATGCACTAGGTAACTTCTAGTTTATAAATTAATATATGAGATCTTCATTAAGGATAAAACTGCCTGCTATTTGGGTAATGTTTCTCCATAATAAACATCTCAAGGGACCTAAAATATTGATGAGTACTATTATATGTACCATGATTAGTACTTACATTTGCAAAATAACATAACAAATAGCTCATTTCATAATAGACTAAAGCAAGAGTTATAATCATTCTGTCATAAACTACTACTACCAAAAAAAAAAAGACTTCTGGCTCCTTCAACACAAACTGTTCATTTTTATTTTTACCTGAACAGAACACCTTTTGTCTTTCAGAGAACAACTATAAGCTACTAGCAGATACTATCATTTCCAAATTATAACTGCAATTTCATTGCTAAAGCAGTCATTTCTTGCACCACTGAAACATAAATCTCTCTGGGACTAGAACAGAGCGAGTCTGACGTAACATCATGCATGACAAATTAGTTCCTGATTAAGAAATTTCATTAAGACTAGGTTTAAATATCCAGTCTCATGACTGGTAGACCAACTGGTCAGCTGCTTTTTGGTAAGAGCTTCATTCCATGGAACTGAAAAACCAGTAGGGTTACTTAATGGCTTTCATAGATGTACGTGCAGAAACAAAGTATGGTGGAAGAAAAGGGTTAGGTTGTGAGCTAGACCTAACTGACTGCACTTAATTGGGTAAATTTTACACTTTGATTCACATCGTACTTTTTAAATCATTGGATTGTAATCCCATCATTATCATATTAAAAGCGAGCACCTGGGGGCTAAAATTAAGAAGTTAAGAGTTTGGTTTATGATGATGTGGTTGAATTGGTGCATTATAATTGATGCATTATTTCTTCTGAAAGCAGTGAGCTGTTAAACACAGTAGCCAGTGGTATGTAGGAGTAATTCTTGTTCCCTGCTGTCAGAGATCATGGTCTTAAGCTTATTTTTTCCTTAATACAAAATTTTCAGATTTAGTGTTTATTGGGGAAAGTTGTTTTTCATGGCTTTATATATATAATGTACAACTTGCTTTCTTGGAACACAAGGCAATATATTGTATGGAAACTATAGGTAACAGTGTATATAGCTGAGAACCTCTTCATAGTATTGTCCTTATGTTTGTTGCTATCATCACATCAATCTTTAGACCCCCTTTGTAAGATATTTATAACAACACAGGGCCAAAACATGCTTGCCATGTTCCTAATGATGTCAGCCAACCTCCAGGAAATTAACATTGTAAATAACATTGTGATATAAGGGAACTTCTTCATAGCAGAGATCATTAAAGCATGCAGACCATTGTATTAATCTACATCTGGTGTGACAGCGTTACACTAATTATGAAGGACCACATGGTACACTGACATCTAGGGCTGCGGTGGTCTGTCAGCCATTGTAGCTGTTGATGAACAGGTCTTTCTCACAGATATCTCAAAACTCTGGACTAAGACCAGATTGGCATTGCCATATGATCATCAGGTCATTCAGTCTACTGGATCTTCCTATAAAGTGCCCCAAACATGTAAAAAAGCATAGCTGACCTCTGAACATTTGCAGTGTAAGCAATAACTTTAAAAGAAAAGTAAATGAGGCCAAGACAAAAAGTGGGATACTTAATTTAGAAATGGTCGGTCGACATGGTTTTCGAGCCAGGCAGAACAGACATGCGACAATACTACTGTGAGAATAAGGCAATAGGAATTTTAAGTGTCAGAATGCAAAGTGTAAAATAAAAAAAATTGACAGGAACATTTTCACAGAAAGTTAGTACAGAACAATACAGTCATCAGGCTGGATTCATATAAATATTTCAGATGATTCAGCAGGATCAAGCTAAGAGCAGTGAAACAGGTGAGATGATCTGAGGATGTTACAATGCAGTTCTACGGCAGCTTGAGAAAACAGAGAAAGGCTAGAGAGACAGAGCTCTGAATCATAAAGCATTTTAATAATGTAAGATACTGATTTGGATAACAACTAATCCAAAAGTAAGAGGAGCGCACCTGTCTAAAGATAGAGGACTATGCTCTTCATTGCATATTAAAGGCAATTAAAGGGCAATAAAAGACTTAATTTTGGAAAAAGGAGCCAACACAGGTTAATAACGCTGGAGCTGGCCCATGCAAGACCATTGTAACTGGCATATCATGTAAAACAACATATTAAGGAAGTTAGCTGGTTGGGGGTTTCTTGGTTGTGGTTTGGTTTTTTGGTTGTTTTTTGTTTGTTTGTTTGTTTGTTTTTAATTTAAGACAATTTCAAAAAACTATAGATTCTCCTAATAGAATTTCATACAGACACTCAATATGCACAAAATGGAAAACTTCCAAAAAGGGAGAAAAAAGATGCAAAATATATTCCAGATGCATCTCTCATCAACACCCATGCTGGGCCATTCCTTGTTCAGACTCCCAAGTAATTTGCAGAAATGCTTAAAGACACAGAAACCAATACAAAATATGCCTGATTTAATCCTATAATAGACTTGCCTGAATAAGGAGACACATCTAAACCTGCAAAGGATATGATTTCCCTGAAGAGTTTTTAAAATAATCCAATTTTTCCTGCAGATCTTTCCAAACCTTTACATTATGATGCCTTCCAGATTTGTGCAGTCAACATGGCTTTAGCACATCCTTACTTTTTATCCTGAATATTAATAAACATATAAAATAATCTTGGTCCAATAACTGATCCTTGAGCAACCTTTCTAGTAACTGCTGTATAATTTCTCTCACCAATAGAAAAACTTACTTTCCGTCCTAAATAAGAACTGTTGTCAGTCAGTGTGACTTATTATAATCTTCCCTTTTAGAATCCCTATTGTACAGTTTTTTTACCAATACTAATCTTCCCAGTTGTAACAGTTTTGTGAGAGCATGAAAAAGTTAAGGGAAGTTAATATTAAAGATGATTTTGGTGGCAATCTTTTACGAGACATCTGTGTCTATCTTTTTTTTTTTTAAGGAAAATTTGCCTAATAGATTTTTACCTCAAAATGGAAGACCAAGAGGCCAAATTCAGTCTTCAGTTTGGATATGCCTATTGTTCATTTATGACTTCCATGAACTGCATAAAGTAACCTAACAATAGCTCTGTCAGACGTCTACAAGCCCATGTGGAGTTTGCACTCTGCCTGTGTTGTCAAACACCCAGAAATGCTGGACAGATGGTCAAACTCTGAGGAGAAAAAAAAGGACATAAAGCCTGTTTTACATATCATCTACGCTTGGCAAGCACAGATCTCTGTTAGCCCCATCTCAAAACCACCTATTTGAAGACTCCAAAACACAGAAGATCCATGGATTCAAATTCATCCCAGACAGGTAACAAATGTCACGTACCACAGCCAGTTCGCACAGGGTGCCACCCTCTGCCTCTCAAAAAGAGGTTGAAAACTGCCTTGCAGTATGTTTTAAGAGCCAGATGGTAGTGCCAGAAAGGAACGCAACTGGTAACATATAGACATATGCACTTCTGTAGTGTTCGGCCCCTTGAGATATTTCTCAAAAGTAGGATAGGAAAAGCTCCACAGTCTGTTAGGAGACATTTGCATGCCATGGGCCCACATTTTACTCCTCCTCCTAATTCATAGATTCAGTCCTCTCAGCTGTCAGCAAGGGATCTCTCATAAGCACTAAAACTTTAAAGAAGATTAAACGCTCTGTTAAAATTACTTTTCTGGCAGCCAGCTCTGGATGGAAGGATTCTTCTATTATCTGAAGTGCTGGGTGAAAATGATTACCTTTAAGTCATTTTTGTAAAGAGTTTCAGTCTAAACACATTTAACAACAGGGCAGGGGTCTAATAAAATACACCATTCAGTGAAATGATTGCACTTTTGGTTTTAAACACTGTCTTAGCATGTTACTAAATATTCACTTTTAGAGCATTAAAGTGACTTGCTACTTTAAAAAAAAAAAAACAAAAAAAACCACAAAAAAACCCCCTCTGATTTATCCTTCCTTCAGAACTGTAAAATATGTCTTGAACTATTATCCCAAGTGTTTCCAGCTTCTCTTTACTAATAAAACCTCTTGACAGTCTTGATTAGAAAGTGTCACTTAGAACTCTTTGATCTGGTAATATAGTAATGACACATTTGACATATTATAAAATGCTGGAATATAAGCTTAAATGCTGCTGCTTTATTCTATGAAAAAAACCACAAACTATACTATGCCAAATAAAGCTAATTCCACCTAACAAATTCTAGAAATACAAAATCCATTTAGTTTTAGAAAAAATAGGTTAAAAAAGAGACTGTGGAAGAAGTCCCACAAACAGCCTTTGTCATCTTATGTTTGTCCTTCATATCATGCCTTCCGGCTGATCTTCTAAGTATTAATTTTAACTTTTTGAGTGATTGTTTCTTACTATACTTTGCTTTTATTTGTATTTTTGTTTATTTATTCATTCTATGCTTTGCTTTGAAGTAATGATTTTCATTACTCATAGAATCATAGAATGGTTTGGGTTGGAAGGAACCTTAAAGATCATCTAGTTCCAACCCCCCTGCCATGGGCAGGGACANTCATGGAAATCAAAGGCATTATAATTACCAGACTTGTAACTGAGGCCCTGTCTAAGCATTTTTGCACTCAGTTATATATAAGGCTTTTTAAAATTTTTCTTCTTCTTCTTTTTTTTTTTTTTTTTTTTAAACATAATTACAGTACTAGGTAGTGGTATTCATGAAAAAGTAACTTATAACATGAAATCTTAGACCTTGTCAACACTCAGAGAGATTTGCTTGTGTAAATACACTAAAATATATCCTGGTGAACAGTCCCAAAGGAAAAGCATTAAAGAAAATTCTGTTTGCCAAAAAGAGCCAAAAAAAAAAAAAAAAAAAAATCAAAAGAAAAAAAAAAAAAAAGTGGCTTCTCCACATAAGTGACAGTACAAATAAGTCCCACTGTGACAGCAGTGACAAAGGTGAGGATTGTTCTTCCCTCCAAGTAACCGATTTTTCCTCCCCCCTTTTTTTTTCTTTACACCTTTTCAAAGATTTCACAGTGAAGGAGACTGTTCAGATCTCTCTCTCTGACAAAAATGAAGAACACACCCTTCTTTGCACAAACATTTATTTAATGCCCCCTTAAAATTTCAGCAGTTGCTTACATGAACATTTGAAAAAATTTTTAATGGATATGTCCTAAGTTATTTGTAAATTTAATTATGATAATACTTCCTTCTTTCATAGAGATGTTACAAGAATAAGCACAACACAGATGGTAAGATATACAAGTGTTATTATACAGGGAATATACATACCGGTTCAAGCTTCCTAGTGAAATTTATCAGAAACACAAAAAAGGAAAACTGAGAGCTTCAGAATTTCATAGAAACCATAAGCATATGCATAACACCTTAAGATTCTTTTAATTAAATTTTCAAGGCTTTCAAGTTCAAAACTTCATCTAAAAAGCACGTTTGTACATCTGTAGCAATTTCTAGGTAATGTTTGATTACAAAGGTTAGTTACCATCAGCACGCATATTCTAAACAGTCATTTAGAGCAGCAGAAGAAGTTGTTTGCTCAATAAACCAAACCATATGTCATGTTTTCTGTTTCAACAAAACAGAGTCTTGGAAAGAAAACAAGAAGATTGTCCCTAGACAGGCTTCCACACCTGAGTTTCTATGTGCACCTTGCTTAGACATCAATGAAAAATTTCGGAAGGAGAGTAATGGCCATTAATGTTAATCACTCCATTATGCCAATAACTCAGTCCAGCAGTCTCAGGCTCTACATGATGCATTTAAGTGTATAAAAAATGCAAAAACTTCTGATCTGCTGACTTAGAGAACTGGTGGCTTCTTTCCACCTTTACACATTACTCACAGTCCTGAGTCAGGGGAAAAAAAAAAAAAGTGTGTGATCTCCTGGCGAACTGGCTGGAGAGACTCATGTGACTAAGTATTCCCGTTTTCTGTGCTCTTCTTTGCCCTAAAATTAGTTTCCAAGTGCATCAGTCCACTGCTCAACCTACTGAACCTTTGGAGCAACACAGAAGACAGGGCAGTGTTGACATAAAGACAACTGGCAGGAGACAATACCTGTCAGAGAGAACACACCTCTGATTGCGGCTTTAGATTACAGTTTGTCACAGACTCGTACTATAAGGACTCTTAAAAGAACAACAACAACAAAAGTTGTTTTGTGCCATATTATATTCAAGCCAGATCACTAGCATCTTCTCTAGTATTTTTTTTTTAAATTATGTTTATATCCTTTTTCAGATAAGTCAACATGGTCAGCAGACTTCATGAATACAAAAAGAATTAATATTAACTTTTAATTCACAACAGTCCTGAGAGACCAACGCTGTATCCACAGTGATGCAGTGGATATCTTGCCCTGTGCCATATACCAAAGAAACTGGAAATAAAATCCCGACTGATGTAGCCAAGAGAAATTTCTGATTTTTGTAGAAAAATCTATGTGCTAATTTACTGTATGAAATTGTAGATTTTCTAGAACTATTTTTATTTTATTTTCTTGAGAGGAAAAAAGTTATTTTAGCTTGATGGACATAAGATGATTTATTTCAAGCCAGTTAAAACTAACATTTTCCCGCTGCCTAGAGAATTGTAATTTAAAGTCTATCCTCTCGTGCTGAGGAGGCCCCCGTGAAGGTGTTGCCGCCGATTCAGTGGCTGGCTGTCAAAGCAGAATGTCCCCAGACACCAGGTTGTGACCAGGAACGTCTGGTGCCTCTCCCCACTTGGTCCTCCAGCATCACAAGAGGGGAGGATTTAACTGAAGGGACTCTAGAGATAGCATTTATTTGCCACTTCTACAGGTGGCTGGGACTGGAGAGAGCATGAGGGAAACCATTTACCTGGTTTTGCCATTGCACTAAGTGGCCCAGGTGTCAGCACTGGGGGTAAGTTAGCGTTACAGAGCCAGAGCACCAGCTTCACCCACAGTAGCTAGCATGAGGTCTGCATGCACACTGACCAAGTTGGGAAGGAATTTTCATACTCCAAAGAGAGGAAATGTAAATAACTTTAAAAAAAAAAAAAAAAAGTCAATAGGGACACTCTTGCCAACTCATTTTTAAGAGCAAAGGGAAAAGGGCATAATATGCTATGCTGCCTGTAACCTGTCTAGATTTCTAACTGTAGGTTTATTTATGCATATTGTTACAAGGTACATTTTGATTGTTAACAGGAACCAATTTATTTTATGTTTTGGACTTGATCTGCACACAGTTGTGCAAAATCTTCTTATTGATCACTATGCCTCACGTACAACCAAACTATTGTTTCTCGCCTGCGTGTGACAGCCACCCAGGTAAAAGCCCGGTATGCCTATAAAGTGGCAGAATAAGAAAGCAAGTGAGAGTGTTCCTCACATTGCCCTCTATTTGTGAGTGAAGACAGATCATCCACTGGGTCTTATCGATTGGTCCCTGCTATAGGGACTCCAGGGTCCTCAGCAGTGTTTATGATATTTTACGCCACATTAACTGTTGAGATGATATGCTATGACAGATCTTTAAAAAAGTGTACCCCTGAGCTCTAAATTGTTCCAATTATGCCTTTAGCATAACAGTTGCCTACCAAGGGGCACTGCACAGTGCCTTAGGAAAAGAAGCAAAGGAGGGAAGCCAATAATCTTCACATATGCTGACCTCCCTCTACCCTCACCCAGCAGAAGCCTGTCATTGCTTTCCTTCACTGTAGCTTTTCATAATCCTTAACATATGGCCTTTGTTTTGATAGGCATGAAATTACATCAAGGTCATTTTTAATAACTGTCAATAGCCCCAGAACAGCGCTCAGCTTTATTGACACCTTAGTTGAAGGGCTCAGAAAGCTGTAAGTAGTGCACAGACCCTGCTCGAGAAAGCTGATCCGCTGGGAAACAGATTATTATTGATATTAGTAAATTAGTATTGATAGAAATTTGATGAGTATCGTGCATCTGGATCCCTCCACAATACACTAATGTCAACCAAAGCCCACAGCTCCCTCTGTTTCAGACAGGCAATTTATTTGCATTCTCTACATCTCTTTGTTGGAGGGTAGGAAAAGGGAATAGCAGGAAGAGGGGGGAAGAGAAAAGCATGCAAGACAGCAGCAACTTACTCTCACAGACACATATGAAGTAGCTTCCGGAAAACAGAAGCTTCTATGAAAGTATCAGTTTTCTCTTAATTGGAGAGCAAAATTCCCTCCCACACATATTCATTCATGCTCCCATTGCCCCGTTTCTGCCCTTCCCCACTTTCCAGCTCTATTTCTGCACCTGCTTGGCTTGGCCTACCCAGAGGTATACGCAAAGTGTTGCATCTTATATAGATGTTCAACGTTTTGGAGATTTTTGCAATAATGTCTAATAAGGCCTATACGCTACTATGTCTGTCTACGTTACCTAAAGCCAGCATACAAATACTGCAAAGCACTGTGTTCTTTGGCTCAGTGCATTACATTTTCATGTAGGAAAGACAAAAGAGTGAAGTTCACCATTTATTTCTATTATTTTTTCCACAATGACCATATGCCAGTGGTTGCTATGACATTGATTTTAATAAACAAATATTTAGCAGCCCTGAACAAAGAGATCAAGCATGCCTCCAAAAGTCAATAACATAGCAATGAAATAGAAACTTTGACAGACTTAGAAAGTCAGATAGATAATGACAAAAAAATACAGACAGCCTTAAACCTGAGTTACCTGAAATGCGTTCTAACTCTGCATGAGGGATGATGGTTTCAGTATTCTCCATGCAAGATGGTAAGCATTTGAAGCCAAATATAAGCTGTACAAAGTTAATTTTTATCCTCCTCTCTTATTTTTGCATTTAAAAAAATATGTATATTAAGTCTCAGTCTGGTTTTCACTCTCATGTGTATTAAACAGTTATTATTGAAAACTATATACAGCAATTGAGGATCCTGTCTGACAACTCCATCTGTTTGACAACTTCACTGTAACAGGTTTACTTACTTCCAGGGCAATATTTCAGTCCCTTTCCTACTAGTAACCCATACAGAGTTAATTTGAACGTTCTTGCCAGACAGGGATATAAGCCCTTGCCACGTCACATAAAGTTTTCACAACAAAAAATCTCTTTTCTTTTTCCTAAATGGAAACAGATTGATAACTACTATACCAATAAGTAGTAAAGTGATACCAACATAAACATTCATTGTTGCACTGATGAAGATTTCCCTTCATATCAGATATTGAAAGATTATAAAACACACAAATATCATAAAATCAGATGTACTACTAAACAGCCTAGTGCCAAGAAAAACCTGAAGCCAGACACTGCAGTGGAATAAAATGGAAGACAAAAATATTTATGACAGCAGGATCCCGCCTATTCTATATATACCCAATAGTTGCTGCTACTAGAAACAAACCAGAAAGTTTAAAAGAATTAAGGAAATTCACAGACTACACAAAGCCTAAAGTGATAATGAGTATTTTTGATACTGAACAAAACTGAGAAGTGCAGTACTGAAAATAAGTTATTTAAAAAAAAAAGCAACGACAATTGGTATTTTACACAATTCTTTATAGCAATTCCTTTAAAAAATCCCTCACTGCCAACCCTCCTGGGAATTTTACTTTTCAACCATCTTCACTGAGCAAAAACCTGCTTTCTCAGCGTTTGGCACATCTTCCCAACAGCACCAATACACTCAGAAATCAGTAATATTCAGAGCTTATTAACATCATAATGATTTTAATACAACATCCTTACACCTTGAAGACCAGCATCAGCAGAGCAAAGGAGAAACAGATGAAGCCTTGATTCGGATAACCACTCTTGAGCTGTCTAAAACCAAGTTTTACTAAATTCCCTTCTAAACTCAGTCCAAAGTATTTTCTGCATACCAGTTAGTTCAGTAGATATACATGAAACATCTTTAGCTCTGCTAACCCTCGTGCCCAGTGGGAGAAAGTACAGATGGAAACAGACTCTCCTCAGTGATACCCAGTGAATGTACAAGGGGCAATGGGCACAGCCATAAACCCAAGAAATTGGTTTCCTTAAACATAATGAAAAACTCCCCAATGTTCTTACTGTGAGAGTTATCGACCACTAGAACAGGTCTCCCAGAGAAGTTCTGGAGTCTCCATCCTTGGAAATATTCAAAAGCCAGCTGGATACAGCCTTGAGCAATCTGCTGTAGTTGGCCCTACTTTCAGCAAGGGATGTTGCACTAAATGGTCTCTAGAGGTCTCTTCCCACCCGTCAGCTATACTGTGCCCCCTTCCCCCCCAATTACTTTTCTCTTCATCAAGTGGCCTTTCCATCCCACCCTCAGTCTAATAGCTACAGTAATTTTCTTTCTTCCAATTCTCTAAACTGTATTAAACAGCTTCTCTCACTGCTCCTCCCAAGAAATACTTCCCAAACTTCATGCAGTAAACCCAATTCAGATTAAAAATTCTTCAAAACCAATTCACAGGTGGTCAAGTTAACGAGAAAACATTAAGACAAAATGCTAATTTTAGTAGCACGTGGTTGCCTCACTGAAATGCTCACATGCATTTTGACATATACAGGAAAAACAAACCAGGGTGGCACTGTGTAAGCTAGGTGCTCTTCACCTTCATTCTCTGTTATAAACAGAGAGAAGATGAATTTGCACATGAGGAATCCAAATGCAGTCCAAATACTAAATGAGCAAGACTAAAATGAAGGTCAGGATTTCCCAAGTACTCTCATTACATCAGCTAGATTTGTTGCTTTATTCTGAAACAATGGACTCAATAATGCTGCGTGATTTGCATATCCATAGGTGAGTAGGAAGCAGACAGAACAATACAGCTTATTGTTTTTCTTCTAAATAAAAATAATTTTGTTAAGAAGATTTTACTTCAAACTTGTTTTAAGTCAGTTATCTGTGTAAGTTCTTAAGTACTAGAGGATGACGAACAGTTAGGAGGGTTTTTATTATTATTATTTTTATTTTGCTATTATTTCAGCTGAAGTCATAAACTTGTTTATAAGCAAAAGTGTCTCTAAAAATACCTCCTCATGTAGATTTGACAGTTCATCACATTTTGCAGTATATCAGAGGTTACATATTCACTTTCAGAAAATAATAAAACACTTTAAGAACACCCATTTCATGTGAATTGACTTGGGAACTGGCTACAGCTGATTTGAGTATGTGGCCTGTTAAGAATACAAGAGACTACGTTTCACATTTCCTGGAAGACAAACACTTACTTACATGCAGCATACTACTGTCTGTCTTTATTGTATGGTATTTAGTGACAAAGATGACTACATTTTCTACTTTGCCTCCTTCTGTATTTCTGTCATGCCTTAGTAAGCTCTTAATGTCTGACATAAATTAGTTTCATGTGTCTGAAAACTATATTCATGCTGTTAATGAGGATGACCTCCCAGACAGCAGGTAACAAATGCTGTGATCACAGTGTCTGGCTACAGAAGGTATATGTTTTAAGCAGCCTTTCATTTTGAAAATTGTTTTCAATATTACTTCAGCCTCTAAAAGCACTTTTGGGCCTGATATGAATAAGATAACTATGCAACTAGGCACAGTGAGTAGCACTAACATGTTGCTAGTTTAAATAAACTAAGTCTTATCTAGAAACAGGACTCAAAACAGGGCGACTTTCCTCCTAGGTAAGCATCCTCACCACCCAGCTTCACAATCACCCTTACTCAGTTACGCTTACAATTGTTTGCCAAAGGTTATGGGGGCATTTACCCAAAAATAAGAGCTTCAGATGGGAAGGCTGAGAGGTTGTTATCTCGGAGCATCTTTACAGCATTGGGATGAAGAGGACCAGATGAAGCCTTGGCTGGGGAAGGTGAAACCCGCTCCTGGGAAGGGGAATTCTTTCCCTCAAGGCCTTGTTTTCATCAGGACACCAGAAGAGGAAAGCAGTGTTATCTGCCTCATAGAAAGTGAATGCTTTAACTTCTAGGCTAAAAGGGCAATGGCAGCTTCTCTAAATCAGCCATACTGTGAACAGTATCTAATTTCCCTACTTAGTTTAACCTGAAAACTGAAGTGGAAAAAAATCTGTACAGAACTGTCTATTTCAGAATTTCAAAAACAACAATTATTGTTCTTCAATATGAAATTACTAATTCAATTCTGTAGATAGTTCATTTGTTTAAAAGAAAAAAAAACCAAGAAAGTATCTAGGGAAAACATTAATGCCTGGTTTGAGTGTGTGATCTGCCAATTTCATATTAAAAATTCCACCTATAGCTTATTGCTGGGCTGCAGCCATTTGATAATATGCCAAATGACTTCTCAGCAAGCACTTTCAAAATATTGGAAATCCAGTGTGCTGGGACTATAGGCAAGACGTAGAAATATTTATGAAGTGATACCACCCAGCAAGAAAGCAGAACCAGTGCTTCTGAGGCACAACTGAACAAACATCCATGGGGAAGACAAGACAGGACACAAATAGGTCAGCAGCTGTAGATTCAAGATCTGTTTGGCATGGACTATTATTTATGATACTTTCATTGAATCCACTTTCCAGATATAAGAGATGCTTAGCCATTTATATGGAGTAGGAGAGGTGAGGTGGAAATCCTATAATAAGCAACACTTCTGAATCTGTAGAAAAACTGCACACAAAACAAGCAGACAACTTCCTTTGCCTTCGAGGAATGTAACACCCAAGTGTGAAAATGAATCTGAAAAGAAGAAAAAAACCAAAAACCAAACCTGTGAGCAAGGAACACTTCAATGGAACCCAAATCTAAGAGGCAAGCTGGAAATTAAATGTACCCATAACCATTGAAAAAAGAGCCTTGTAGCCTGAAATATTGAGTTAAAAACATCCCAAATTCTATCCTAATGACCTGTTGAACAATATAAAGTTCACTCCTCCTACCGACTGATTTACAGCAATAGCTAAAAAGTAAAAGTCTGCACTGATTGGG
>VXBL01008293.1:539460-556529 GCA_013400195.1 Aramus guarauna
GAGAAAAAAATCCTACAGAATAAATAGAACTGGTAAAAGAACAGAACCATCTTCAAATGTACAGCCAGATGTGAAAAAAAATGTTACAAACAGAACTATGCATAAAAAATAGGAACACATCACTACCTAATCACAACCCATTCTCCGCTGCCAGTTCAGCTTATCTTTTGATAATATCTGTTCACATGCCATTCCTCTTCTGCACGTGCAACAAATGATCTAAGCAAAATCTTTATAAAGGATAAAGGCGAATAGAAGACTACAAGTTACATATTAGTTCAAATTACTAAGGATGTTTGTTTTCCTTCTCCACACATGAATACTTCTTTTAAATAACTACCAATATGGACCTGGGATATAGCAAGGGGAAAAATTAATGCAGCTACATTCATATTTCCTAGAAAATTCTTTCCTTCAGCTAGAGTAGTCTGTAATCTCAGACTGCGATATGTTTGTTAGCCTTAGAGAGCACTTTGGTAATAAAGTAGATATCTTCTGAAATGTATTATTTAAAAGGAAAAGTGCTCATGATACATACACTGTTTGTTACTATTTCCCTCACTGGTTAAAAAACAGTACTTTAAGAATACTTCATCTCAGTTGTGAAGATGCAGAAGTCCCAAGAACAGATTTCAGATCACCTGGCATTTGGGGGGAATCCTGTTGTTTAATAGCAGGAAACAAGTTTTTCAGGTGGCATTCTCTGTGTTACGACTTTAATGCACTGGGAGATCTCTGTAAGAGGCTCTGGTAATTGCATGACCTCTGGTTCAAGCTCGAACATGCACTTTTGTTCCATCTGATAATCTTAGTTTCTCATTGTTGCTCCATTTTAGACCCAACAGTACTTTCTGGTATTTCTTTTCAACTTCTTTGCTAGCTTAGGAACGGATGCTGAACTGGACAGCCGAGATTTCTCATCTGTTTGATGGGTGAGGTTCCCCTGCATTTGTATAACCTCTAGGTTACCACCACGGCAGGGACACACAAGGGGAGTGAGTGAAATCACGACTTGAAAAATCTCAGGCCAAGTGTATGCAGAATAGTAGCACATCTGTAACCACAAAACAGATGCTTCTGAGACTGCCCTATAGCTCTTGGCTGGAGAACCTGTGAAAGCAGAAAGCCAGAAAGCTGGAACTGCTTGCTGGGAACATATCATCCAGCAGGTGAAGAGGCACTGGAATGATGTGCAAACTGTAGTATCACAACCCTAAATTATATTACCCAGGAGGAATTAAATCTGATAGTGAAAAAACCAGGATATGAGACAAGTGGAACAAGGATTCCAAGGAACTGGAAGAAATCTGGGATGAGACCGCACTTGTGCTTTAAACCTCTCCAAGGCTCATTCTCAGATAAAAGGATGATGAGAAAACAGGAGCAATATCTCTGAGTAAGCCTGTCCTGTGAAGAATTTTTTCTTGTCCCAGTATATCCATACCAATGAAGATGCAAAGAAAACCAGAATTCTGAGGGACTTCAACTACTCCTTGCACTCCTGCAAAATAGTATACCAGGAACTTCGACAGCATCAAGGAAAAATTCACCTACTTTTGGGACAGGCACCAAAAACTTTGGCTTAAAGGGTTGAAAATGTTTTACAGATACCTCATGGATATGAGCAAGATAGATCTCTGAGCAATTTTTTTTTTCTTTTCCAGCTGATATAAAGAAGACAAGCAAAGAGAAGAAAGCAGAAGGCTGAGCACTATTTTGGAGGAGTCAGACTGAAGGACTTGCATGAAAACCTTGTACCTCCATCCCATAGAACTACAATATGCCAAGCAGTGTACTTGGCCACCACATACATTAAGTATCTGTTTATCTATCTGTTTACAGGCAGACTGTTAAATAGGTACTGTTTAGAAAGAGCATGTCACAGTCCTCAGAAAGTATATAATGTTTTTCATAAAGTAAAGCTTTAATTAAGCAGTAAAGCTCAGAACTTCTGCAGGCATTAAAAGCAACATTAAAAAATAAAGTGTCAGGTTTTGACTGCTCTACACAAGCCATATGTCATTGTATTTATTTTTGGTAAAGCAAATCTTATTTTCCACTGGATTTAAGCAGAAAATACGCTCAAATACCTCATGCTAACACTTTGTCAGAGACAGCACGGGTGATCCGAGCCTTGCGAGCATAGAAGCCCCCCACACTACAGGGGACGTTGAGGCACAACCACCCGGTCCCCGATGCCTGCACAGCATCCCATCTTGGTGCAGCTGATAACATACTTATTTCTGCTTCTGCCTTTAGCATGGCCTTCAGGTGTCCTGAGAGAAGTTAAAAGATGAGTTCTCATGACTTAGCTCTCAAGACAGTTTAACCACAATCTCTGTCAAAGATGCCTTGATGATAGCCCTGACAAAATTATTAACAGGACATAGCCAACAAAGACTGAATTTCCCCAGTAAAAATACGGGGGATAGTTCATACTTAACAGATAGTTCACCATTTGCTATAATGCATAGGGACTCTTTCCGTAACCATTGCCCCGAGGGGATGGGAAAGGGCTCCTGTAGTTTGGGTAATAAGCCAAGAATAGAGACAAGGTTTAATTATGTAAAGATACCACATACTATGGTGGTTCTGGCTGAGATGATGATAATGAAGAGTCCAAAATTACAGCCCAGAAATGTTGATCATCAACAGAAAAGGTACGCTGTGAATCTGTAGGTGGAAGAAAATTTTGCCTTGGCATCTTTCACATTCAAATGTATTTATGGAAGTGACTACCTAGGACCAGCGTCACCTGAAGAGAATAATTAGCCTGAGCAACGTAAGTTTAGGGTTTTACCAATGAGTATGAGAACTGAACATAGGTGCTTGCAGAGTGCTGGCTTTAACACTCACAGATTTTAATTCAAGTCAGGTGATAATATTTCTATGGAAGGTAAATTGTTTATACGCAGACATTTTCAAAAGTAACATTTTTTCAAGAATATTTTCAAAGCTTTTTAGTGCATTTTGTCTACAACAGATTGAAAAACCCACATTTGTACACTATTTATACAATTATTTATGGTATGATAGCAATAGCTATACAAAATTAATCTTCTTATAATTGTTCAACGTGATTCAAGAAGTTGACATTCTTGGTTTTTAAACAGCCTACATTCGCAATGAAGAGGCATATTCTTGTGTATGATTCTCCAACTAAAAGCAACTATCAGGTAACTGTTAAAACTGAAAGCAATTAAGATCTTAAATAGGCAGTTATGGCAGGCATTGCCATAAACTGAAACAGAACAAAAAAGCTCTACTCCTATTCATTAGGCATTTGTCACAATGTATACGCTGCATGCTTTTGTTTGAATAGAAAAGCAATTATGTTTTTAATACACTTATATTCTACTCATCTCCTCATCATCCTAGGATAATGAGTCATTAGAAAAAAGAATATTATATACAGCAATACAGCTTATTGTTCTGTGCAAATTATTATTGCATCAGCTGAGCATAAGTACCTGACAGTTAGGAAAGCTAAGTTGTCAGCAGTTTCTGTTTGTGCTTGTACTATCCATGCAAGCCTCCAGAAGGCTTTTTCTTCATCTAGCCCTATTTTCTGCGATTACTGAACCTAAAGTTCATGACCTCCGCATCAGATATAGGAACAGAGGACACAATTTGATGCCATCTAAAAAATCTCTGTATAGCTGCTGTGTGACTGGCTCCCATGAGGCACAGATGCATCTGAAGCAAGTCCAGAACGTACAATTACCATGACTACAGCAGAGTAACTTATTTAATACAGCAAACAGTGGATAAGAAATAAATAAATAAGTATAATACTCATTTTCATACAAATCAACATCATCAAATTGCTGGAGTACACAGTTGAGGCAGATAGGCTGGGGAGAT
This sequence comes from Aramus guarauna, assembly GCA_013400195.1. NCBI lineage: Eukaryota > Metazoa > Chordata > Aves > Gruiformes > Aramidae > Aramus > Aramus guarauna. The sequence goes on from VXBL01008293.1 coordinate 543,325, forward strand.
CATTGGTTTTAAATGAGGAGAGTCAGAGTTCAGGCTGCTTTCTACAGATGACCTGATTATCCTCAAACCAATGCCAAGATAAAAATCATGCTTCCACACCCATAAAGCTACTATATCAGCTCTGAAAAGGGAGGTATGAAAAACAACAGTAGCCAAGGTGAAATGTTAGGCAAGGTTAAACTATCTGTCTTTAAGCGGTGTATGCTATGTCCTTGTCCTCACCTATTGCACGATGTCAGGAGCATGACCCTAGCAGAGACCTCACGCAGGCTGGGGACACTGCAGTAGTCATCTCCACGAGAAGTGAATCTTTCTCCTGCAATGATGTCCAGACCCGTGCCGACTATTAGCTCTGCTGGAGCCATTACCCCACAAGCCATAAACATCATAAACAAAGACGGATAATTGGTTAAAAATGTTGAGAGGCTATATTTTTACTGCCCAGACAAATGGTTCTTTAAAGTAGGACTCTGCCATTCTTTATTATATTACTGTGTTTAAAGCAAGTCTAAAAATAAATGGGTGTTTCACAGGTAATAAAGATAGAAGGCCAAAATTCTACTGCGCAATAATTGTTATTTACAAAAGTTACAAAAGCAACTTGCACCATAATGTCTCTCCATTAAGTTTACAATTAACATTTTTGGAAACTAATAGAAAAAAAAAATATTCTTTCTGAACATAATTGCTTCAACTGGCTTCTCAGACAAAATTTCTACAGACCTTAGATATCCAAAACTGAATTTACTAATTACAATATTTTTCCTATATCAAAGAATCACTGCACTCCATCAGCATCAAAATAGGGAATACATACATGCATGTGGAAGAACAGTTAATTGCTTCCTATTTTACAGTGATAGGGGCATGCCATTAATTCTCCAGCATATGGCACAAAATTAGAGCCTATTGCTACTACACTTTTGTCATGTTAGAATGTTAATACCAGGTTGCACTCTTTATATAAATCTAATCAAATGCATGAGAAATAAGATTCAGGTCTTGGTAAACTGATGGGGTGGTTTTTTTTTCTAAATAGTAGACTTTAAACCGCAAGTTAATAACACGTACAGAGAAAGCATTTTAAAGTCTTTTACACAGTTAAAGGGAAGCAGGAAGAAGCAATAAATAGCTGCATATACGCAGTACTAAGGTTACCCTCGAAAATCAAAGCTTTTGTTGCAAAGTTAAAGGCATAGTATACTGTAAGTCTTTTATAAACATTTTTATGATACCTTTGTGAATCCTAATGTGCTATTACTGGAGTTTCTGGTAAAGGTTTATATCATACTATGTTTACAGAAACACTATTTTAAAGGTTTTACAGTAAAAGATGGTATCAAGATAGCCCTTCTGATAAGAAGCAGAAATAAACTGACGTAGAAATAGACTTATGCTAAGCAAAGCCTTTCTGGATTCTAAATATTATGATGCTCAGCATATGCTTCCTCTACAGATCTATTTGATTGCTGATTTTCTAATGATGGTATTGACGTGCTGTTAATAGAAATATGCAGCACATGCTTGCTAATCATGATAGGCATACACTGCAAATCCGTTTGATTGTTAAAATTCCTAACGATGATATTGATGCAATATTGACATGCTGTTCAGAAAAAATCCAGCATGCAGTGAATGTTTAAATGAGGTAGGATACATCAGATATCTGTTTGATTGTTAAATTTCTCAAAATTACTCTAGAACATTTTCAAGGAAATAAAAGAAAAAGCATGCAACACATGCTATTCTAAATATTCTACACCGTAATACTCTTTAAGCAGTATATGTATATTTGTAATATTTGTTCTGAAAACATTACATATATAATTAAAAAACATATTTCAAGTTCTTTTGGGTAGCATGCTGCTAAAATAATAATATTAAATGAGTACAGTATTTTAATATTTTGGAAACAGTTTTTTTCAGAAGAGAAAAATTAAAAATTAAAGTTTTTCTTAAAGAAGTCTTATTAAATAAAAACATTGCACAGGCACTACAATATGAGGGCTATTAAGAAAGTAGTAAATGCAGATCTGTAAATGCTATTATTTTGCAAACATTTTTCATTTTTAAATTATTATTTCATTTAACAAAAAATATAAATGAAGTGATATACAAATATTGAAGTGGAATGCTTAGAAATTCTCTTGTAATGATAATTTTCAGGAAAAGAGCAACATTTTTGGCAGTGAAGTGCATACCCTATTCTCTGTGGTTTAGTAATCTACGAAGACACAAATAAAATTTCAAATGTATACACTTTTCCTTCAACTTCTTTTCCCATTATTTTTCCCTCCTACAAACTACCCCATCCTCCCCCCCAAAAAAAAACCAAAAAAACAACAACACAACAACAAAACCCCACACCAACTCAAATAAACTGAAAACTTATGATGAGGGCCGGGGGGAAGAGAAAAACAACAGCACAGTCGAATGCCGAGTGGTCCACACGGCAGAACTCGCACTTGCACGAACAACGCATTTCATCTGTGATGTAAATTTTTGTTTCATCAACAATATAAGTGATTTAATACTGACTGAACTGATCCAAATCATATTAATCCTCAACTTCGGAGGCAGGCTTGACGGCCCCTTGTATCTCGGAGGATAGACTGCCATCTAGTGACGTCAAGAGCCTTCTCAATCTGACATGAACCGGCGCCCGGGTAGAATTGGCCTACCCGGTCCAGCGGTTCGGACTCCAGCTGTTCTCCCCCGCTCCCCGGTCCCGCCTGCCCTCCGGGCCGAGGTGGCCGCGGTGCCTGCGCTATAGGTCTTCCAGATCCACTGCAGAAAGGCGGGAGTACTGCTCACAGCCTACGCAAGGTTTCAAACAAGCACATAGGACCTCTCGTCCTGATCAACACAAAATAAAAAATATATAATATATAAAGAAAAAAATTGTTTTCTCAAAAAAACAAAACCAAAAACCTGAGTACAAGACATTCTCCTATAAAAGACCATAGAGTATGTTCTCATATATGAGTTGCAGAACTGCCTCAGTCTATTTTATTTTTTCTGATGTTGCCACTTCTAACATTCAGACTTTTTCACCACTAAAACCTGGAACAGAACAGAACAGAATCCTGAATGCTATCATTTACTAGTCCACAATGAGAGCAAGGAAGAGACTTAAAGTTTAAGCAACAGCAGCAAACTCCAAGCAAAGAGAATGATAAGCATATGCATAAGAACAAATGGAAAAATAGGCAAAGAGATAAGATTCATGTGGTTAATTTGTGAACTCGGGTGTCTGCTAGTGTCTAACACACTCTCAAGATGAGGAAGAAAAAAAAAAATATAATGCATTGGAAAACATAACCCTTATAATCGATACAAGGCCATTGAAACAGAATTATCCACTCCTGACAATGCAATAGCTGCATAATTAATGGTGACTTCCATTAATACACACATTATTGTCTTCCAGTTCCATGCACACACTGGAATACACGATACTCTACAGCAAAGCAAACACTGTTTACTTCCAGCTTCAACCCATTCACGACTTCAAGCTACAGAATTTGTTCCTCTGGAATATGAGGTTCTGGTGGTCTCCACAGTGACAAACTTGCAAAACAGTTTGCCTGAAGAAAATTCTGAGGTGCAAGTTATAAAACTGATGAAAAAGGAGAGTAAGCATGGGGGTTGAGGCTATGAGCAAGTCAGAGATTCATTCAGGTGGTAAGAAACTAGCTTCCATGATATCCTGAGTGACAGGATTCCTTATCTTGCAGAAAGACAGTCAAAAGTAGCAGGTCTGTGTACTGTGTAATTCACCTAGTGCTGGTGCCTAGTCCTGTTCCTGACCTTGGGCTTCAGCTCCAAACTTTCAGCTAGCCATACAGTCAGAGAAGTGCATCTGGCTAGAACAAAACACAGAATTACAACATCTCAGCCCATCCAAAAACCCCAACAGCTTTAGGCTGGTGTGGCAACAGTGCTATATGTAAGAGTGCAGTACTTATATCTGGAATTCCTGATTATCCTGTTCCTTAGTTTAGGGGAAATATAGTTCCTTTCCTTCACTCACCTACCACCAAACAGGTAAATGATTATAGATAAGCCTATAAAGGCCAGCCCTAAGTATACAGTCTAAGAACATATTTGTTCATCAGATTTATCATGGAACTACAGTTACATTCTGCAATATTAATGACAATTCCACCTTTGCTTTTAAAGATTGTTTTCTATACTGAAAATATTGAATATTTTTGATCTCTAAATTAACCTGAATAGCAATTCCAACACACTTGATTTTGGTCAACCTTATCAGTTTTTACAAGAATAATGACCATAACATTTTACACGATTTATTAATAGATTTTTATTAACATTCTACATATCAGTAGAACCAGAAATACCATACTTCACTAACTTATAATCTATGATTATATATATTGTAACATATTTCCAAGAACAAAAAGGTGTTAACTAAAGTTTAGTTTTCGCACTTCATCTGTGGTTACAGATGTCATTCCACAGAGGATTAAAGAAGGAATAAAGCATGGGTGGGGTGGGTGGTGTTTAAATCAGATAATTAAGGAAGAGTTGCCAATATCACCTTTTAAAAAAAAAAAAAGTCAAATATAATTTGATTAATGTTTTTCCACTCACTATAATAATCTCAATCAGTAGAAGAACTTTTAGTTTAAGTTTTGTAGTAAAGAGATTTTTAAGAACATTAACTTTTTAGTGTTAGAAATAAAGTTTTATTCTTTCTAACATCATGCCTCGGCTCTTGAGCCAATTAAAAATCAGTTCTGTTCTGTGAGCACTTCTGACAATGTGAAGCCTGCAAGAAATTTCAACTTTCTAATTCAGAATTAAAACCAAAACAGTGACGTATTTAATTACAATCAAAAAAAACCACCTACACAAGACTGATACAGTTATTATACCATCAGTCAATGTAGTAAGAGTTGTTTCTTAGCTACCAGTTAATGGAGAAACTTCTGGTTTTAGCAGATGATGGAGGAAGAAAAACTAAACTTAAATTAAGTCTTGGATAAAACAGCAAGGTTATGAAGGAAGTGACTCAGTGCAACATCATTTCAGCCTGGTGTAGTCATTATAAAGTCACAGATGAGAGAATAACAAAGTTATGAGAAAGCCCAGGAAATAAAAATAGCATGGATGAGAGATTTAAAAAAATGAAACCTATGTAATATTTCAAATCTTTACAACTTCTGGAAGCAAGAAAGGCACCTTCAATTATAGTGTCATATGTAGAATTACTGCCTTCAAAGTTGTTATATTCTGACCGAAATGTCCAAGAACCTACTTGCCACTAAGTCATCTTTTTCACCTTATGACTCCCAAATATAAACCAGGAACAAGAAATAAAACTTGGGAATAAAGCCAGGCTAGCATTTAGAAAATGCCAACACCTGCTGGCGCTGCAAAGGGAGGATTTGCCACCCCAACACGTCACCCTGAGCAGCGTCATCTGGATAGACCAGCAGAGCAGAAACCCACGAGGCTGTGGATCCTGCCTTCCCACAGCCCTCTGTCCTGCAGCTCCCACACTCTTTATAGTCACCAGTGGGCAGCTGGTTTTGGGACAGGCAGGGAACAGCCACTTAGCAGCCTGGGAAGTGGATTTACTTTGTAGGAGCAGGAAGTTAGAGGCATCTACACCCAGTAGACTTTGTTTAAAGGATCAAGATTCCCTCTGGGCAGCTATACTAAGTGTTTCCAAGCAAAGCTGTGCTGGCTCAGGGACCACATATGACCACAATACATAACAGAGGTTCTATCTTCTGAACGGGCTGAATCCCTTCATCTCACACTGGTTCTATGCAGAAAGAATAATCAGATGTTGAAGAGGCAGACAGTATAAGTGTTTGTTTCAAGAGTTATTAAAGAGCACAGGGAACACTGCAGGAAAAGATAGAAGCATTTGTGTGGTTGTTACTAAACACCTAACCTGGGTCATTTTATTTGTGTGTTGTGTGAAATTAAAAAATGAGCAAACAAAAATCACCCCACCAAGAAACCTGAATCTCATGAAACCCATCATCTAAACAGGAACCCTACAGATAAACTAGGCTTAAAAAAAAGTCTGGAAGGTCTTAGACATATCTTAAAGAAAGAATAAATAAAGACTTCAAACTGCTAAATAAAGTCATTCTGAAGACCCAAGAATAGTGCAATCCACAGAAAAATGAAATTTAGCAATATCACTTTTCCTTTACCAACCACCAAATGAGATGATCAGAAGCTGTGTTGCAAGCGTGGTTAAGAAAAATAGAAGATGAGAAAAATTTCTGTGAAATTTTCTGAATGATTTCTGGGAAAGACCAAAATATTTTTCACTGCAACTGTAAATTTGTTCAAAATGGTAAAATAAGAAATTTACAGGTCTTTGGATAAAATAGTAGATCCTTCCAGAGCTGGTAAATAACATAAAGACAATTGATAAACTACTAAAATGTGTCAAAATAAAACATATTCCCAACTGTAAGTCAAAAAAGAAGAGTAAAAATAACAGAGTAAATTGATCTCCTTCAAATTTATTACAGAGGACAAGAGATGCAAGAGTTCCCAGGAAAACAAGTGTGTTGTCATGCTTGCCATAACACCAACCATTTTTCAAGACTGTCGTTCTCAGCACAAATTGTGCAGAAATACAAACCAAAATACATCCATAAAGACACAGCTGGAGGACAAAGTTTTGATGATACAGAAACAAATATCTTTTGTTGGGTTACTTAATAAATTTGCCAGATTGTAAAGCAGATTAGTTTTTGACATAAACTGCAAGAACAGAAAGTGAATTTCAAAGAGATGCTGTAGCAGAGTGTAAAGTAGTTATAGCATCAAAAAACTGTGTCCAGATGAGTAAAATTATCTCCAGATGAAAGTAGCTGTCCTAAGGAGAAACTATTTTGAACTGGAAAGACATTAACCCAAACAGAAGCAAGCACCAGGGGGAAGTTTAACAAACTTTGTTAAGTGATCTTATGCTTCACACCTTCCAGAAGACACTTAGGTTCTTCTCAGAGCTTTCCAACCACACACCCATCGTAAAGTGACTAGCAGCTCACCAGCATTAAAATACAACACAATAACAAAAAAAATTCCCCCAAAAAATTCACGTGGGATAGGGACTCCACATAGGTACATACAAATTTCAAATACATATAAATCAGGTAGGGGTTTGTTGGTTACTTGTTACTGAGTGTAGAGAAATACAAACTTCTAGAAAAGGGGTCAAATTCATGATGCAAGAAAGCAAGCTGCAATAAAATACCAAAGCAAGCAGACATACTCACACTGTTGCTACACTTAGTATTCTCCAGCAAGATGTATTTGCATAGACAAAAAAAAAAATCACCAAGAGCACCATCACTGGTTCACAGAAAACAGTTGTATTAGTTTATTTCTTTTTAACTATTTCTATTCCAGTTTACAATACGCATGTCTAGTTGATAGATAAAGCATCCAGGATTGGGGTCTCGTCCATCTGAAGTTCCTGCTAACATAGCTAGTCACGCAGCCTTACTCCAGTGGTCCAAGAACCAGCCCTACGAGGGGCTACGAAGCTTTAACACTGCTAAGTCTCTGTTCCAGCCAGAGACTGACACAAGAGCTTGTGCTCTTCCTTATTCCAATGCCCTTTTTAACCTCACCAGAACACCCTCCAAGACCAAGACAGCAAAGTCTAGCCAGCACTTCTGGGAAGAGGGAGCTCCCTCTTATGCTGATATGAATACTACAACAAGTTTCCAGCCAAGAGGGAGCAGAGAAAGCTGAGAAGACAAACCACAACCGCACTGTGCCCCATCCTACCCATCCTCGGCTGGCCACAGCATCCCAGATTCCCAGTTTTTAAACAAAACAGCAGCCCATGATGCTCCCTTAGAAAAGGCCACACAAGGTTAAATTTAAATACCAAAGAAGTGAGCCAGCTGCACTTTTTAGGTTAACAAAGTGCCTGGGAATAAGAGCAAGATCCTGTCCACTCATTGCTGTTGAAACAGGGCAGGGTGGTGCAGCACATGCATCACAGCACACACAGGTCCCTCGCGCTCTCTCCGTTACAGCCCTGTCAAAGATATCAACTATCAGTTCAATATCCTCGTTCCCATCTTCCACAGCCTCACAACCGGACTTGGGATTCTGCCATCTTCCAACTAAACTCACACTGGGGAGTTCTGATTAATGATAAATAGTCAGATTTGGAGTACAGATATAAATGTAGTTTCAAACAAATCTATTGGTAGTAGGGCAAAAATCTATTTTGACCTCCACAGCCTGAAGCATAATAGCTTTATCCAAATGTCATTGACTGGCCTGGGGAATCAAGACCCCTGTCTTGCAAATCTTTGCTACTTTGAAGGGGCTGGCTCAAATAGCCACTGCATATTCCTAAACGGTTTTAAGCAGTTTTTAGCATTTGAACAAACCACTTAATATAATGCAGGGGACTCAAGAGAGGCTTATATTAAGAAAATAAAAAAAAAGCACTACTGTTTTTCCTTGCTCACTAGTACTTTATTAATAAAGGTTAATATCCTAGGCCTTGTAAAAGTACATTTTCAGGTTCAGTTAACTCCTTAACTCTAGGAATACTAAATTCACAGCACTGCCAAGTTAATTCCCCTAATTACATGATTTAATTAATTTTTTTTTTTTGCTAATTATGAATCTTCATTTACCATAACCATAACCCAAAGACTCCTAAAACTGTTAATTAGAAATAACTCAAGATTTGGCAAAAATTGCACACCTGATGGCTATAACAACTACCTATTTAATGCTGCTTCCATACCAATATATTGTAAAAGTTTAGACATCTCAGTGAGTGGCTTCTTTCTCTCTAGGGAGGCAGTCCTTGACATTCCAAATAGACCATCTCCTTCCCACACAAATGCTAGATAATTGCATCTCAATTCTCATGTCGCTCTACATTTATGCAAAAATTAATGTGGATGTTTATTTAGGTACGTTACACTTGCACCAGTGTTATAGGCTGAGACTAGAGGAAAATGAGCTTCCTGACCCTTCTAGCGCATGGCAGCTCTCCAACAGAAAATGGCTTTAGCTTATATTAAACGTATTTTACTGAAGATAATTTCTGTTCTTTTACAAAGACAGTTAACCACTGTTTTGCATCTTGTTGTGCACTTTTGACATACTATTTTTATTTAAAGAATATTAGATATTCTCCCAGGGATTTTTTTCCTAAGATACTAAATGTTTAACATTGGTTAGCGTATTTGATTATAAGAAAAACACAAGATAGTTTGGTGTCAATTAAGGTTTGAGTGTCAATATTTTTTTCCCTATAGTTTATTTTGAAATGATTGAAGATAGCTTTAGAATATAATTTCTTCAACATAACATATTACCCTCCATCTTTGGCTTTGATTCCACATCTACACAGAGTCACAGTACAGGAGATCACAGTCCAGTCACCAGTAACTCAGTGCACAAGCATTGCGTGTTTTTTATGTCATTTCTTACCCCAGAAAACTCCTACACAAGGTAGAAATAATTCAGACTCAAGGTTGTTTAGACGGCAGAACTTCCCCCAAAGGATGAGGGGAAACAATGTTAAAAACAAAATCCCAGAACCTATAGGCCAATAAACAGTCTTCTAAACATTGATTCTGGAGAAGAAATACCTTAAATATAATATACCTCCCCCCTTTCCTAGATCAGATCACTGCTCACTGCTCTGGTGTACCTGTCACTGACTGTTTGCACGTGGGATGACAGGGGTGAAAAAAAGAAACTCCTGGAGAAGAAAGTTATGTATGTCTTAAACTTCACACATTTGTGTTGATTGCTTTCTTCCTCATTCTGTATGCTCTTTAAAATTAACCCTGTCAGTTAGGGTTGTGCAGGGGGTAGGGGAGGTGGATGTTTAGTTCTTTTTAAATAAGGAACCAATCCATTATGCTTTCTCTCCTTGATGAAATGTCTGGACTGAATTCAACCCTTGTGACTATTTTCTCACCCACTTCCAACAGTTAAAGTCATGTAAAAGATTATAACATCATGTAAACAAGATTGATCTAAGTTCTTTTCATGTTGCGTGTTCCTTTTCAGTAAAGGATATAAAATGTCTAAGAACAGGACAATTTTTTTTTAAACTTTTGATACATTTTGAAAATATGTTGATTTTTGTGGTTTCACTGTATATTCAAACAGCTCTGCCTTTTATGATTTCTATGTAATACAAGTTTGAAGGCTTATTTAGGGTCCAAATTCCTTAAGAATTTTTTAAGTGGCCAGACCTTGTAAATGACAAAATATATTGACCAACACAGGCACATTGCAAAAATCTCCATAAGAGTTTCCATGGTATGCCACTGGCACTTCTGTCCATTTAGAAATATTTCCACACACTAGTACTCTGGAAGAGCCTTTTGCAGGGTGCCAAAATACATTATTTCCAATTATAAAGTTCAAAGGCATTTGTCACTTTAGAAGTAACAAAGTGTGATTTACTGATTTAAAATGTTAGTTTTTATGCGTTCATTAGTACAATCATTTGGTGGCTTTCTGTTGAGTATTCATAAAATCCTGCCTGCCAGATTATTGCATTAATATGGTATGAATAAATGAAAGCAGTAATCATGGTTTTATTCTTTACTTTGCAATTTACAGTTAACTTTGCTTCAATGGTATAAAATTATCGTGCCTGAAACAATATCACATGGTAATTTGTTTTAGGACTCTTCAGAACATACACATATAGAGAACCCCACCCAAAGTAATTGGATGGATAGTATAAAGCATATGTAGATTAGACTATTATATTTTTTTATTTGTCAGTCTGAATGATCCTCAGGAATGCATAGGATGGCAGGAAAAAAATGTCAATTTTTGTCAAGTTTTTAAAATAAAAAGGAATATTTTATACATATTTGCCACCTTTCTATCACCATGCATATACTATACCATGCTATCAGTTCTGAAGTCCCCAAGGAAGTCCATGAGGCTTACTGCAGAAAAAACTGATAGTTCAAAATAGCTAACTATCAAGAAGACTTGACTCTATAGCACACAACTTAAAACAGATGTTGTAATACACACTAATATTTATTTCTTTTTTTCCAGAAATCAACCTTCCGTTGCATTACCACTGCAATCAATGGTGGCCTCCAAGAAGAGTCAGGCAGACTGTACCTCAGAGAAGTACAAATTCTCTTCCTTATATCTAGAAGTTTGAGTAGACTTCTCAGTGTGTGGCTTCCTCATAGCCTCAGCCTTTTCTATCACACCTCAGAATTCATCTTTCAGTCATAACTGTACACCTCAGCAGCAACGCAGAGCTTTCCTCCAGTGCAAAATACCACTAAAGTCAATGGGACTTCATGGACATAATGATTGTCCAAGGTAGCTATAAAGAGGGGATATACATAAGAGATCTGCGAGTAGAATATCAGACAGGAGCCTCTTCTCCGGAAATCTGGAATGACCTTACTTCCTATTGGTCTGCATATCAACTCACAGGGCACTGACTGGCAAGGTTTTCAGATCACCTCACTACCGTTAAGCAAGTATTCCCAGAGACTCTCAAATACAGTAAACCTTGTTTCAGTTACAGAAAAAGCATTCCCCTTACACACAGCAAGTCCATGGCACTTCAGAGAAACTCTTCACTGTGACTCTTCACAGTCCTCTCATCAAGAGTGCAAGGGGAGTGCAGGAACAACTGGGTAAAAGCCTTCGGCATGGGTGCGAGGTAGAGCTGGCCCATCCAGAACACATCCAATCATCCTAGCCACCTTGTGCTTTCACCAGTATTTTCACTTCAGCCAGACAGGCCCCCAGGAGCCAGCCAAAGGGGCTATGTGACAACTGCAGGGGATAAAAGGAACAGAGTTATCTCTAGAAAGGAACTGAATGTGTGTGGTGAAGAACATTAATGCTGCCTTTCAATTTTTTGCATATATCACAACAACGATATTCATGGTCACGTTAGTACCCCTAGACCAATGCTTTGTCTGCAGGCTTTTGTATGAAACTTTCACTAAATTGTGGTTTTCTGGCTTGGAGGTGGAGGCAGCTGTTTGGGAAGAAAGCTTTGTTCAATAGGCATCACAACCTTGCATCAGCAAGCCCATTCAGCCAGTCATTTTCTCAAACCTCCATCAGGGACAGATTTGAGAATTAAGATCTTAATATCAACCCCAAAGAAGCTCTGTCTGTACCAGGCTTATATGGAGAAGGAGATAGCTGTAAAATCAACTAAGATTTCTATTCTTATATTCTTTAGCTATTACAAACCATAATTAGGAGACATGAAAATTTCCAAAGGGTTTGCATTAAAAAGAAACAATAAACACTACAGCTCACAGAAGAGCTCACTAGAGTTTATAGAAACAAGAGATTAAAGAAGAAAAAAACACACAAAAACCAGGCAAGCAAAAAACCCCACAAAACAAGCAAACCCCCCCCCAAACTTAAGACTTCTGTTCATTTTGTCACAATTTTGATCATAATATGGTATGGTTTAGCTGAAGAATATTGGCCTTAAAACCCACTGCTTTTTCCACATGTGTGTGGGTACATAATATCAAAGATATTATAACATTATAACAAAAGCAGAGATATGGGGCAAGGTTACAAAAGTTAAAGATTTTTAACAAGACTTTTCTCCAGTTATCATACCAGTATGCAAGGTGAATTTAAGGAAGGTACACAGGCCAGAGAAGAACAGCAGATGTAAGTGCAGCAGTATCTCAGAGAGTTCTTTCCAGAATTGTTATCACAAAGAATATTTCTCCTTTTAAAACAAGGAATCACTTGACTCTAAGATCTGTGTTAGCAGGCATTTTTATTTCCTCTTGTAGAGGAAAGATACTACTTCAGCATTAACCAGGATATGGAAGACATGAAATTAAAAGATATATATATATAAAACCCCAACCCCTTTCCCCTTTTTTTTTTTTTTTTTTTTTTTTTTAAATATACTGCCAAATAGTTAGGAGCAGGTAATTACCCTGCAGGACAGGTAGTACTCTGCATCTTATATGTCCTAATATAAGAACATTTTAAGCAAATTCATGACAAATTCTTTGAAATAGGTGGATCCATAGTCTCTAATTTAGTCACGAAACCAAATTTTAGTGCTTTTTTTATTGATAATGTTGTTCAGAAAAGACACAGAAAACTTTTCCAAATAAAGGACTATAAATAGATGAACATTCCTTTTACTCCATCACTCTTTATTTAAAAAAAAAAAA
>VXBL01008294.1:17302-131456 GCA_013400195.1 Aramus guarauna
CTCGCACGCACCGAGCCCGCTGCCTTAAAAGGAGACGGGAGCCCCGGCCGGGGCCGTGCCAGCGCGGGGGGGACCGCGGCCTGAAACCCGAGCTGGCACCGCGGGGGGCGGGCGGGGACGGGGATGGAGGGTGGTGGTGGTGGGGGTGGTGGTGGTGGGGAATCATGCAAATCCCTCTGTTTAAAAAAACTTCCATTTGAGAAAGTGTGTCACATCCCGGCGCGGGCGCGTAATCCCCCGGGCTAATGGCATTACCGCCGCCTCATCGCCGTCATGGGATGGGGCCGGGGGCGAGAGAACCCCCCGCGCCCGCCGCCACGCGTGACCGCGGTTTGGCTCCCGCGGGGAAACGGAGCCCAGAGTCCCCGCTCCGTCGGGGCGCCCCACGCCGAGACCCCGGAGGTCGGTGTCGGCCCTTTCCCGGGTGACCCCCCGCCCCGGCCTCGGGGGCTGTCTCGGCGTTTATCGGTAATCGCGGTCCCGTTTTCCGCCTCGGTTCCCCGAGCGAAGCCGGTCCCGGGAGGGGAGAGCCAGGGCTGCGCTTCGCGGCCGGTTCATCTCTGAAATGAAAGAGCTCAGCAAAGGGGGTTATTAGATAAAACAATGCCGATAGGGCCCCCGCCCGCTCCCTCTGCGGGATTAACAGTGAGGATTTGGGACTGTCCCGCAGGCTGAACCGCACCGTGCCCGGAGCGGCGGGACGGGGCCGGTCCGACACCGGCAGAAACGGCGGCTCTGAGGGAAGGGGCGGCGGGGCCGGGAGCGGAGCGGCGGGGCCGGGCAGGGCGGGGGCGGCCGCAGCGCTTTGGCGAAAGGAAAAAAAAAAAAAATCACGGGGGTCTCCGCACCCGGCGCAACCTCCGCGGGGCCCCCCAAATCCCCTTCCAGGTGAGGACCCCGGCTGTGCCCGGGCAGCAAAACCCCGAAGTGGACCCCGAGGGCAGGGGGTGTCCCAGTTGCCTCCTGCCACCCTCCCCAGTTTCTCTTCCTCCCTTTTATTTTTAAACTGTGCCTGGTGCATGGAATCCCCTCCAGTTGCCCCTGGAAGGGGGAAGGTGCAGGGCAGCCCCAAATCCTGTGGGGGTCACCCAGCCCGATCCCCTCAGCCGGGCAGGGGCCCTTTGCCTCCAGAAACCCCTTTCTGTTTGGGGCCAGGAGTTTGGCAGAAGTTAGAGCAGCAAAGGAGGGGTGAGTGAAACACCCCTGGGTGCGCTGAGCGGATCAGGGCTCACGTCTCGGCCTGGCTGCTTCAGACGGGATCTGGGAACGTGTTTGAAATCACATCTAAAGCAGGATCTGACGCCGCTGTTCCCACATCATGTGAGTTGTGGTTTTGGTCTAGGTCTGACTTTTAGGATTGCAGAAAATCACCGTCTTGTGTTTATAGGAGAGTGCATTTCACTGTTGCAAAAATAAAAACAGCTAGAATAAATCACAAGCAGGAATATGCTTTCTTATTGCACCTGTCCATTTCGCAGGGTGTTTCATCTTGAACAAATCTGATGTATATCCAGCCCTGCACAGAAGGGCCAATTCTCATCATTTTTATTCCCATTTCCTCAGAAAACCAGTGCTCCTCTGAGCCACTCTCTGCCAGAGATACCGAGAGGCGGAGCAGGGCTCTGGAGGCAGGACAGAATCTTCCCATCTTTTAATTTTTAAAACAAGTCCGCAAACTCAAACTGCCATGGACAATGCCCCATCACGGCCTCGGCTCCAGCACCGTGCCCAGGCACCTCTGCGCTGCCTTTCATTTTCCTGCTGCCCAGCTTCTTCCTTGCTTCTCTGTAGGCGCTGGGTTCTTGCACCAACCACCCCGGGGGATTTGGGGGTCTCAGCGCGGGCACGCAGCAAGCATGCCAAAACCCGCCACCCTGAAGCATCTCCTCTCCCAGCTCTGCAGCACTGGCAGATTGCTCTCCAGGCGTGTTTTCCATGGATACCTCGACAGAGGCAGCACCAAATAACAAGTAAATAACAGCCCCGACGCCAGGCTGCCGGCACAAAGCAAGCAATTGCCCTTCCCGCAGGTCACTAATCTCTTGACACATGGTCTTTGAGACCTGGGCCACGGGGAGGGAGGCTGAAAGGGAAGAAAAGATAGCGGGGACAATGGCAGAGACGCCGGCCGGCTAATAACCCCTCTCCCAGCTTTGTCTGGGTACACTCAGCACTACGCTGGGATCAGTTCAGCTCAGCAGAAAAACCCACACTCCTGCACCGCAAAGGGGCCGGTGTCTGCCCCTGCCCAGGAGGATCCCGGCTCGCCAGGCTAAGTGCAAAGCTTGAGACGCTTCAGGTATTAATAGCCCCCATTTTGTAGCCAGCAGTAATTCCCTCCTGTGTTTTCCCCTCCACGCTGAAAACAAACCCTTCACTTGATCCGTTTGTCCTCTCCAGTTGCCATCTGTCTTCCATCCTTCAAATCTCACCTTAAAAACAGTGCCTCTTGAGCAAATCCTCCCCGCCATCCCTGCGCGCTGTCTCGCCCGGCAGAGGCCTGACACTACAAGCGCTCATTGAAGTGAAGGGGATTTGAGAGCGCGCAGGACACGGCAGGATTAAGGCCACAGATTGTGCTCCCTGGGCCACACCGTGCCCGCAAAGCAAAACCCCGGCCCTGCGGCTCTGCCTGCCTGGTGCCGCCAGCCCCGAGTCCAGGGCTCTTCTGCTCCCTCTGCTCGGCTGCTTCTCCTTTGCACCGGCGAGGTGAGGCTCCGCTGTGCCGGCCAGCGCGCGGGCACCGCTGTCCCTCTGCCCTTCGTGTGCTGGTGGGATGGAGGGAAGCACCTGAGCCCATCTCGCTGGATGCCTCCGGGTACCCTCCTCTGCAGATGGAAGCAGGAGAGGTCACCTCCTGAGCCCAGCCGAGGCGGCACGGGGCGTTTCAAGCGGGGGCTGCTGTTTGCACAGATGCGGCGGGTGCTGTCCCACCTCGCAGCGTGCCGTCCCGCACCACCCAGAGACAGCATTTGTGGGGTGGCCCTGGCCAAGCCCGTGAATCACGCGCACATCAAAGCACCGGCAGCACAAGCACTAACAACCCCGGCAGCCAGCTCGGAGCAGACAGTGCCTGTGCAGATGTTCATCAGCAGCTTTTCTCAATTACAAAGAGCAGCAGAATTTACCAGAAAAGCTAGGGAAAGGAAGGACTCCTGGCCAGTGGAGGGGCTGCAGCAGAGCCCACGAATCCCTTGCAGCTTCAGGGCCGGGTCAGACCAGCACATCACCACCTCCCTCCATTTTAGCACTGGTATTACATTACCGCACATCTCCCTGCAGCCCTTACTGTGGGGGTCACCTGCTCCCATCCAAATCTTGGTGGTCTTTAGAAAAAACCCACCTTGCAGGGCTTCGTGGGAGTAGAAGAGAGCTCAGCCATGACCACACCTGAGCCAAACCTTTGGAGTTGGTGAGATTATTGCAGAAAAATAAACCCACATGATTTCGAAGCCAATGGTGTGACCACTGGGTGACGCATGGTGCTTTTCAGTGGAGCCCGGCAAGGGCAGCCTGATCCTGCCCAGCTCCCACAGACACCGTGGACTACCAGGAGTCTCATGGTCCAGCCAGCTGCCCGGGTGGGACAATGGCATCACTCCCACATGACGGCTGGACTTTCCCCTTTCCACAGCAAAAGAAGCAAAATTCAAGGATGTACCTCAGGAGGTGGCTGCAATGCGGACACCCCTTGTGTGGGAGAGGCCATGGGATGTGCCCGGTCCTCCCTGCCCATGTCCTGCTCTCCCACGGAGAGAGTTGGGAGAGGGCGCGAGGTGAGGCAGGGAGGCAGGGCATGGGGCCGGCTCTTCGCCCCGGTCTGCAGGTGCTGCCTCTGGTTTTCCGCTTGAATGAAGCCGCTGGTCCGAACGTGGCTCATAACCTTCAGCCCACAGCAAAACCTTGCCAAAGTCCTTTCCCCAGGTTGTTCAAAAACAAACACGCTCGCCCATCATTTCCACCTGGGACCGTGAGGTACGGCCCATGGCAGGGGCCGGTGAAACGCTGCGATGCCGGGCTGGCGAGCCCTCCTCGCTGGGGATGCAGAGACACTTGTGCTCCCTCCAAAACACCTGGGGAGGTCCCCATCCTCCCTGACCCTGAGGTGTTTTTCAGTGAAAACACAATCGGTTCTTCCCCCATCCCGCTTCCCATGGCACGGAGTGGGAGCGGAGCCCCGCGATCCGGCACTTCTCACCTCCCCAGAGAAGGGGCCACAGGGAGAGGGGCTGGGGTGGGAGCAGGATTAGTGCCCAGCTGGCACGGGGCTGCCGTGCAGGCGTGGCTGGCACCGGCCTTTTATTACCATCCTATAATAATATTGTAAATACTCACTGGGAAGTAATTACATCCTATAAAAGCAGCATCAGTCTGTGGTTTGAGCCAGGACCGGTTCATGACACTTGTTTTAAAGAGACGTTTCATGTCTTGTTTATAGATTAGATTTTAACCTGACAACCTTTTAACATTGTATTAAATTAGAAATTAACTTCGTATGACTGCTCACCGTATAATTGACCTACTGATAGGCTGAGTGCTAGAGAATATTTAAGATACCTTTCAGACAGGGAAGTTCCCAAGAAAATTCAGAGCCTCCTCCTTGATCTAGACCAGGGCTTTGCTATTAATTAGTATTTACAGTCCGGTGGCAGGAGCGCTTCCCGTGGGGAGAGCAGCATCCCTGCTGTGCTGTGCCCATCCCCAGGGATGGGACGGAACCCGATGGGATGGGGTGGAGGAGGCAGATGGGACAGGGAAGGCTGCAAGCGCCCAACCCAGCAAGGCCAGTGGTCACCCTGCTGCGGTCGCCCCAGCCGGAGCCGCTGGGAGATGAACCCATCGGGGATGGAGCCGCCACCTTTGAGAGAGCCGGATGCTGCAAGGCGCTGAGTGCACGCTGGGAATTGCTGAGCATCTGCAGTTCCCAGCAATAGCCGGGAGCCCCGCAGGGACCTTTGCCCAGGGTCAGGCACAGGATGCTCCCCAGCGCGGGGCAGTGCAGGGAGGCAGCTCCACAACCAGAGGAGCAGTCCTGGCCCACGGCACGCACGGGCCACACGCGAGCAGCTTGTTGTAGGGCCATCGGTGTTTTAGTGTATTTACCTGCAGCAGAAATTTCCAACAAAGGCAAAAATATCAGACTGAGAACTCGGCAACAGATGCACAGCTTCAAATGACATCCGAACCCCGCGAGGGACGGGGTGACAACTGATGGGACAATCTCCATGCCCAGGCACGGCCAGGAATGGTGCGTGCGCGGTGCGAACCCCAGCTCCTGAAGCGGGGGAACACGCTGTACGCCCCCAGGCCGCATCCTGCGGTGGGAAGCTCCAGCGCTGATCCCACTTGCAGACGGTGTTGGAGGAACGAGGGTGCAGCCAGGCACCATGCGGGATGGGGGAGACACCGACCACGGTCCAGCACTGGAGCTGGTGACTTGGATCCCTGCTCTGACCTGCCCTTTGCTTTCACCAGGGTAAAGGCATTTTCTGGTGTAATTGAAACCTGCTCCCAACACGTGCAGGAGGCGGGAGTGCTGAGCAGGGACAAATCAGTACCACCAGCCAAAGGAGGGCTGATGCTCTTGGGCCGGCAGGACTCTTCAATACAAACCTCACTTTACACTGGTGTTCAATTAACGCGAAGGAAGAGCGTGAGATCAAACGGCCCCAGTGCTGTTTTACACCAGGCTTACAACGTGTTTAGAGAGCTTTGCATGTGACATCAGGCCATCAGCAGAGACCCTGCACCCCCCCCACCCCCTCCATGCTGGCTGCTTTGCCCCTCACTTTGGCCACAAAGCCACTTGGGGATGCGGCCGCTACCTCTGCTGGTATAGCAGGGTCCTGCCTGCACCCTGCCTGCACCCTGCCAGACTCAGGCAGCACGGCGCAGGGAGCGAGCCAGCCCTCCTCCCCAGGGGGATCAGCCCCACCTTCACCTTCTTCATTTGCCCCCGCAGCCAGGCTCACCAGCCACGTGCCATTTTGCCCAGTTCATGGCTTTTTCTGGCTGACCAGCACAGACCTCCCTGTCCCAGCACCGGCAGGAGCGCAGCACCTTCATGCCCTAATCCTGCTGCCTATGGCTGGGCTGAAAGCACCAAGGGAGGCAAAAACCAGGAGCAAAGACCCAGCCAGCACTGGGGCAGCCAAAACGGTTTTATACCAGAGCGAGCGGGGGGTGGCGGGGTGGGGAGCACTCCCACAGCTCTGGGCAGGACAGGTGGGGGGCTCAGCTGAAGCCTCTTGTCCCCGGCTCATTCTGTTCTCACCAGCTCTGCTCGGGCAAAGGGAGAGCAGCGGGCTCCGAGAGGGTTCCTGCACTTACCAGAACAGAGACGCTGCTGCCGCAGACGCATGCTTGTCCCGGTGCCTCTTCCATCTGTGAAACAGGCTGAGCGGTGGATTCAATTATTTTTTTCCTAGCACATAAGCCACTAATCATTTATTGCATTACCCCCCCACCCCCCCTTCTCCACAAGTTTTGTTCCCATTTTATCCAATTAAAACTTGGGGGGGGGGAAGTTTCATTTTCTCTTTTTGCAATCACAAAGACCTGATCTCAGCTCCATTGACTCACTAATTGTAAGCACTCAAATAGTTGGGTTTAAAGTTACACTTAGCAGCTGTGAAACATTAGGGTGAAGTGATTACAACCTACTGGAGGATACCGAACATTTTTACAATATCTCAGGAGCATAAGGGAAAGACAACAGGAAATGGCGCAAACTTTCCTACCCTGCACAGCAACAAGCCAGAGCAAAGAAGCGAGAAAATAAATGTAGAGACACGGCGCGGACGCAGTTTGGATCCTCAAAAAGTTACTAAGGAAGCCCCGATGAAAGCCCCGATGTTTACCCCCATGCTCCGAGCATCAGAGAGGAGGGGGAGCAGCATTCAGGGACTCCACAGCTGCACTTTGCAGCAAAACCCTCCTCCAGGCTCTCTGCTGAGGAAGGAGGACGGAGATCTTGGTGGTATTTTGCCCTCGGTCGGGTCTCCTCGCTGGCCTGCCTTCTCCCAGCCTTGCTGCCAGCAAACTTTGTTCTCGGGCTGGCTCACGCTGCGCGGGGCAGGACAACCAGACCCTGTCCCCTCGCAGGGATGGCTGGCAGGATGGTGCTTATCCGCTTTGCCTGGGCAGAGCACCGTGCTCCAGCGGGGCTCATCAGAGCTGCGCTTTGCCGGCAAAGCAAACGAAGCCGGAGCCCCGCGTGCTCTGCAAAGCACCGGGAAACACCAGCCGCTCTGGTTATGCCCAGGTCCTGGACCGGCCCTGAGATTTGATTTCATTTGAACTTCAAGCTGTCACATTTGGAGAACCTTTGACTTTCCACTTCTTTTCAAACAGCAAAACATTCCCCTCCCATGATTTAAGCACGTTACATGCGTGTGTGTTTATTACAGAAACCAGGGTAGGATAAGAAAGCAGTATTTCACCTTAATTCATGAAATCTGAACTCAACTTTTAATAGAAGAGCTCCACTTTATGCACAGAGTGATATACAGTCTGCCCCGCTTTAAATGAGACGTTTTGCCTTTTGAACTCAGCAGGAGGCCGCTGCTTACTACTACTGGAAACGGCTTAAAAACCTGCGAGTCCGGCATGTCTTTTGGGCTCTTTTTGAGCCAGTGGTTTATATCATGGCACAACATTCTTGCTGGGCTGCCTGCGACTGCCTGCCAGCCACTGTGCTTGAGAATCTGGTGTGTCAGAAACTCACCTGGGTTATTTCCACAACAATGGGAGACGCGCACCCGAAATCCTGCGAAGACCACGAGCCTCTGGCTGTTTTTTTGCTTTAAGTGGGGTTTGGATCAAGTTCCTAGACTGAAAACCTTGTTGTATTAAAGTCAGAGGCAAAACCTCCCTTAGAGCAGCTTCTAGACGTCACCAAGGAGCAGCAATATTCTCTGCTGGTGCCTAAGAGCATCGCCGATGAGGTTAAGGTGGCAGAAAGGTGGTGGTGGAGGCAAGCGTCTGGCACCCAGTTGAAATGGGGGGGTGTGTGTGTGCACGCTGAAGGCAGGGACCATCGGTGGGAGCAGGCGTGCGCTGCGAGCGAGGCACACACACACCGCGAGGACGTGTGCGATCAGACCCTGTAGGGTTATTGTTGAATCAGACCCTGTAGAGTTATTGTTGCAACACACCGGGCTTTCACTGGCTCCCTCAAGAGCTGGACCTCAGTGGTTATTCTGCTGGGTCATCTGTGAAAGTATCGAATTAAAGTTAAATTAACCACCTCATAGCAATATAGCAGGGCCTTTTTTTTTTTTTTTTAAGCTCTAGGCTTTCTTAACAGTTTGGCTACGGGGCTATCAACAGCGGGGAATTTAGGACATTCTTTTCAATGAACCAGACTGAAAATATTTTGGTACAGCCCCAGTTTGTAGGTTTTTCCCCCCGCTTTAAACAAAACATCCTGATTCAAAGGAGCTTCTTGCAGACTGGGAATTTCCACATGGCCGTATTGCAGCACTTATAAAAAGTGATTTAATGCCTGCCAACAACAAATACATTTCCAATGACACCACTCCGCATTATGCGCTATCCTACTTTGCGTGTTCAGAAGGAACCAGCAACAAAGCTGTCCGGGGCAGGGGGGAGAAGAGCCGTCGCCTTCCTCTGCAAGAACTTTGTCCCTTATGGCCGCTCCTTGGAAAGCCTGAAAGGAAACGAGCATCAGGGTGACACCACAATCTCTTCTGTATGTGTTAATCTGGATTTTGTTTGAACTTTTGGAGCTGACCTTGGCTTGAACTGTGTTAAAAATCCTGACTGGTGTGGACTGACTTGACCCTGCGGTCCCATTTGTCCGCAGTGCCAGCCCTACCCTCAGCCCCTTACTTCAAGCCATTATTTTACAGCCATAAAAGAAACATAGCATTACAGCAGATATAGCCAGCGGGACGGAGCTGCGAGTACTTACTTACGGGCGAACTCTCCTCTGATTTCATCCCAAGGAAGTTTTTTTTTTTTTTTGCTTGAGAAAGGACTGACTGAAAACCAAGCAAGAAACTGAAATTAGTGCTGCAGAGTCTCAGTTTTTATTAGTGGTTTCCAAGCCTGAAGAGAAAGGGGGAAAAAGGCTTCTGAGATCAGAGTCGTGGCGCTAAAGTGAAAAACAAACAACAAAAAAATCAAGTCCAAGACTGAATTTGGTATCTGGTGTTTGGGGCTAGAGTAGGAAGAGGGTGGTCAGTTCTGCATCACTCAGTGTGACTGGTTTAAGCTATAAGAGTGCAAAAAGATTTGTGGGTTTACAGTTTCCTCTCGTTGCCGTGTCTCAAACGGCTTCTACGAAAAACTAGTGGGAAGGAAATTTCATAAGCTGACGGTCCCATCTCACTCTCTGCTTCTCGATGCAAATTGGCTGAGATATAGGAATTCATGTGGTTACTATGTGTGAGCCCATGACTAATTTATCCGCAGAGTGACGCGGTGCTAGTTTTCACTGTGCACGTTCAGCGGGGTATACAGGCTCAGGCTGCGGTAGGGGTTTGCAAAGCCCCTTATACGTGATCCTGTAACACCAGCGATGTAGGTGGGCGTCTCTGCTGCCTGGTCCTCATCTCACCCAAATCAGTGGGATGAACAAGCAGCAAAGAGCTGGAGCTGGGGTCAGACACCCCGGCAGAGAGACGGGTGGTGATTTTCAGAGGTGCTAAGCGGGTGCAAGGCACACCATTGAAGTCTCCCATTTTTAAAAATCCTGCCCTTGCACACGGGGATGAGCAAGCAGGGATGCAAAACCAAGCCAGACTGGCTGCAAAACATCCACTGATGGCTTTAATTAAAGCCCTTAAGTTAGTAAATATGCACGTAGTCTGATCCAGGAAGATATATGAAGCCCACAGCCAGCCCAGTAACACTCCATGAACATTGCCATTTATGCAGTTTCTTGTTTAACTTAGATTTATTCAATGACACATGCATTTCTGGACAGATATCTGAGTTCCAATGAACAACTTTTATAACCAAATATGAGAAATTTGTGACTGCAGTTAGTCAATTAAGTATGCTTCTAAAATACATGACTAGAAGAAAACAGGAGCGATAGAGATAATTCTTCCAAAGAACAAAAAGAAACATTTCCATTGGTAATACTCCTGGCATTGACGAGTATCAGTGGGGAAGGAGGGCAGCAAGGAGACGCAACGAGGAAGGAATAACATTATCAACCCTGTCCACAGAAAGTTCTCCAGTTTCCACTCTCTCCAGTTCATTTGTTGATGCTCGGCACTTTTTGCAAACGGCGAGAGCTCCTCCGAGTTACGGAGATTCCCTTCATCTCTCAAGACAAAAAAGCAGAGAATGGTTGTGAAACCATGTGCTTGACCAAAAATGGCTTAGAAATATTTCTCCTCAACCAACCTCTTCCTGAACACAGCGAAAAAAGAAGCCGCAGAGCTATCAGGATTGAAGACGGAGTCTCTTCATATTGCACAGGAACACAAAGTCAAGATTTTGTGAGTATGTTTCAGGAAGGTTTAAGAGTCGTCACTATTTGTCAGGGTACGGAGAACCATCCAGCACAGCGGCGAACTGGCAGGTGACAGACACATCGGGATTGTTTAGGCGGAGAGGCGGCTCGTTACCCTGTCTGGATCTCTCCTCGGATGTTTGGCTAATTTAAGGGAATCCCGTGGGGAAAAGGCTGAGGGGCTGGTTTTCGTTAGTCGGGAGGGGCGATCTGTAGCCATCGAAGTTGCGTGGGATACTGCCGCTGGTGGAGCCGGAGCTGTTACTGAGCGTCTCTATGCTTCCCTCTCGCTGAAGCTCTGCAACAGGAAGAGAGAGCAGGTCCTGGTTAGCGTCTCAGGTAAACCCGGCGTGCCGTTAGACGGCCGCTTTATTGACAAATCGGTTTATTGTATCATTGCTCTAATGCTGGATTTCCTTGTCATCCATCTTTTCCGGGGTGATTTGGCGAATCACTCCAGGGGCACCCCAGCTCCTGCTTCTACTTCTCTGCCGGGCTCGCAGCTCGGCCCAGCCCAAGCGGAGCTGGATGGAGACATTAGGGGCTGCCCGGCAGAGCGGCCCCTCTCCTGGGAAGGGGCTGCTGACTCACGGCATGTCAGGGCTCGAGAGTGGGGATGCTCATGGCTGAACTGAGCAGGGTGCGAAGGCTACCGTGGCAGAGGGTGAAACATCCTTCCTCCACAGCATCGCTGCTGGGATGGCGGGGAAGGAGGAGCAGTAGCAGCACCGGTTACCGGTGATGTGTACCAGCAGCGCATAACCACTGTGGTTCTCCACCTTTGGAACACCAGGGACTTTCCAAAACCCTTTACCCTACACATACGGACATAAATAATTCTGCTTTTTCAAGCCAAAGAGAAAATATCCCCCTTCCTACATGCCTGAGCTGTGCCTCAAAGCAAAAGAGAAAGCAGGCCTGACAGCGGCTCTTCCTCTCCCGGTCACACACACCCAGACACCTCCTCCCCTCGCTGACCTCCCAAAGCCTTTATTGCTCCCTAATCTTGAAACCCGAGGATTTTTGTGTGTGCAGAGCATCGTTTCCAACCGTGGCCTCTCCGTGAGCCACTTGAACCCAACAGTTGACTCAGTGGCAGCGTGCAGCAGTGCCGCTGGGCAGCATCACCCCGGCCAGCACTCAGCGGCGGCATGCAGCGGTGAGATTAGGCAGAGCCCCACGTACACGGCAGGAATCCTCTCCCAGACACGCGGTGACAGGCTACAAGAAATATTCTGGCGAGTTGCAACCCGCGGCCCTAAGTGCGACTTCTGTCGGCTGCGTCTGCGCAGCCTGCGCTGGAGGGGATGGGACAGGGATGGGAGCTTCGGGCAAATTCCTCTGCTGCCAAAGGGGAAAGAGGGAAAACCCTCCTGTTTGCTGCACGCCGTGGTGTCACGCGTGTAAGGTGCGGGGGCAAACCTCTGGAGCAGACAGGCGGCTTCCCCTGTCCCTGCAAGGGGAGTTTTGCTCGGATGGGGATGGGAAGAGCCGGAGATGCAGGAGCTGGAAGAGCAGCGCCCGCTTTCCTCTCGGCTAAATATTACTGCACCTCTGATCTTTGCACGCCTCTGTCTCACACCGGGACGTTTAATCTTTTGAAAACACCACCACAGCCCTTTTGCTGCAACAGGACCCTGAGATAAGGACACATCTGTACGCAAAGTGCACGGCAAAAGCAGAAAGCCAGTTCTTCGCTAAAACAAGACGCACCGCGGCCCAGCATCCTCGCACGCTGCGCAGCTCCCGTTTGCCACCTGGCACTGCAGGGCGAAGAGCCAGGCGAGCGTGCACCTGGCGAAGGAGGGCTCAGGGATTTAATCCTTCATCGCGGAGGTGACTTGCAATGGAGATAATCTGCCCAGGGTACAGGAAAAACAAATCAGCAGGAAACCGGTCACCCTATAAGCAGCGATGGTAATGACCTCAGCTGTATTAATCACGATTTCTTGCCAGTATTTGGTGAAGGAATGTCCATGTCTAAACCTCTTCATTTTCCTCACATCCTTACTCTCCCATGAGTTCAGGAAGTAAAAACAGTAATTTAAATCAGAAATGAGTGGCGTATCCCACACTAATACTGTGCTTATCCTGTCTGATTTGGGGCTTTTATCTCGCTCCGCACACAGCTGGCTTCGGTTAAACGTCCCACGTCAGAGCTCTCGGGTGCTGGGCAGCCATCACCCGCACCGGGCAGGCTGGGCCTCCCCAAACAGCGTTCGGGCGGCTGAACTCCTCACGGGGTTACTCCTCTCCCTCTTTTTAAGCTAGAATTGATTTGCAGGCAAATGTGGTGTTTTCAGTGACCGTACAGCAAAGGAAGGGAGAGGGAAAGAGCGAGGGAGCACTTGTTTCCCCGTGTCCCCGTGGCTTCTGCGCGGCCGTTTCTGTCCCTTGGGGCCGAGCGCTGGCTCCTGCCAGCTCCTGCCCGTCCTTGGCCACACCGCGTCCTGCCCATCCCGCGGTCACTCCTGTGGGACCGCGTGCCCTGCCGGGATGGGATTTTGGGGAATTCGGGCTCGCAGGGGTGGCTTTCTGGGGTCTGCGGGATTTCTGCAGCCGGCAGCGCTTGTCACCTCTGCGGGGGACTGCCAGGGGGTGGCACTGCAGAGACTGATGCCAGCTAGGGAAAAAGCAAGGACAGAAAACCGGGGCGGCAGAGCGGTGGGCACAGGGCCTGGCTGGGGAGGTTGGGGTCCCGTCCCGGCTGTCCCGCACGGCCCCGGCTCGGCACCGCCGCTTCTCCCTCCCCACCGCTCCTCTCGCTGCTGTCAGGCGTGTAAACCCCTTCAATTAGCAACGGGGAGGGACAAAAGAGAGCGTAAAAGAGATGCAAAGGTTCAGGAGGAACTGGAGGGGAAGTTTTCCAGCCCTCCAGCCTGCACAGAGCCCGCTTTAAGGGGGTCAGGCTAAAAACCGGGCGAGCTCCTGCATCGGAGCTGCCATCCCAAGTGCCGCAGACGGTAAATGCACACATCCCCCTGGGCAAAGGAGTCCGGCCGCTCGCAAACAGCCCCGCATTGCGAACCCGCTCGCTCTGGAACTAATTACACGGCGAGGCAGACGAGCAATGTATTTTGATACCTAAGAACGCGTTGTAAAACTCCTGACCGCTGCAGCAGAAAGCACTGCTGTGCTCAGGAAATTGGGCTCTTGCCCTCGCCCAGCCCGGCTCTTGTGCACGGCTGGGTCACGCGAGATGTGCAATTAGCCATTACACGGTCACCAGGGACTACCTGAGCTGCACATATGACCCCTAGGACCACAGTCAGCACATTTTCCTACATTCCCCCAAATTAGTCCATTTTTTTCCCCAGCTGTTTCATTAAAAAAAAAAATAAAGAAAAAAAAAAAGTCCAAAACAAACTATTATTCCCCCCCCCCCCCAGACCTTCCAGCGGATCGGGGCACGGCAGAGGCAGGTGCACAGGATCATTGATGCCGTTCCCATGGGAAGCTCAAGACAAGACTGGGAACGGCTCCCCGACATGGGGACACCCTTCCTGTTATGGGCTAAAAAACCGCGGGAATGACATCTGATAGACCCGATGCCTGGATAGACCCAACAAGTGCAGAAGGAGCCACCGCGGCGCAGTGGGGCTGTTGGGTGTCGGAAGAGGCAGGTCCCTACAGACAGGCAGTGCAGGCAGCGCAGGCAGCGCAGGCAGTGCAGGCAGGACGGAGCGGCGGAGCCCTGAGGCACAGCTGGAAGGAGGTGAAATACTTCCCAGACCGAACTAAGATGTGTCACGTAACCGGTCAGACCACCGGTGTCCTCCGTGCTCGCTGAAAGACACACAAGAGAAGCAAAACCCAGGATCCCCCTGCAGAAAGCCGGGGACGAGAGGCAGGAGAGCCTGGAGCAGCGGCGGCTGCGCAGGATCAAGGCTCAGCACCGCCGGCAGAGCAGGACACGGCTGCCCAGCCAGTGATTTCGTTTACTTCGGTGGAGTTACGCCAGGAATGGACTTGGCCCCAGCATGTCTGAGGGTTATTGTATCTGCATTCCCCCATGCATATACTGTCGAGATGTATTAACTTCCTTAAATGTACCAGTAAAACAACCTCTTATGATACACTTTAATGAACTTGTACAGTAGCCAACAAATTGTGCATCATATAAAACCCATTCGGCCTTATAGACTCTCTGGCTATTTTGTAATAACTACAATTTGCTTCTGCTGAAGCAAGATAACCAGGGTTGAGAAGTCAGGCTCTGCAGAAACCTAAATATTTGATTTGGGGGGGTGTGGGTGGGAGAAGGAAGAAAGGGGCCTCTGGGAGCTATTTATGGGGTCAAAATAACATGAGACCTGCTCTTCTTGTAGCATTTCCACCATCAAGGAAATGAAATACTGTGAGAAGCCCAGCACTTGCATTATTTTGGCCCCATAAATGGCTCCCTGAGGCTTTCAAAAGCCCGTGAAAAACAAACACAAATACAAATAAATGCTAATACTGGAAACGTAAATACTAAAACCTGCCCATGTCCCCGGAGGAAACGACTCACAAAGTCCTGACTGCCCTAAAAACGCAAAAAAAAAAAAAAGACAGGAAAAAAAGACGAAGGAGCAGGAACATCTGCTGAAGCCATGAGGAGGAAGTCACTTCAGGGGAGCTGGGAACAGCCCTGCCTGCGTTTTTGACAGTAACAGCAACGGGCACCGCTGGCATCACCCCGGGTCCCAGAATAACAGGGATTTTCAGGGCACACACGCTTTCCACCGTGGAGGAGGCAGCAGCAGCAGCAATCCTCACCGCTGCCGGCGCGGGGAGGAGCGGTGGTCCAGAGCAGGGAGGGAAGGGGACATGGCCAGCGGCCGGCCGGGGTCCCCAGCCCTCCCTGCAGCGTCCAGCACGTTGGGGGGCTGCGCAAACACCGATGCTGCTCGAAGGGCAACGGGACATTAAAGGTGTTGCTGAGCAAATGCCGGTTGCTCTCTGCTCGGCGTTACTTCCAGCGGGCCTGCCCGCCGACCGGCGCCAGCGCAGCCTTCCCGCCGCGTTGCACGAGAAATTGAAAACGAAACCTCCCACCAAACGTTGCTTTCTGCTAATATTCCCGACCGGCACGCTGCAGCCTGACGGTCCTGCCCCTTGTTCTGCTGCCCCAGGTGCTCTCCACGGCTGGAGCTGGCTGCCAAGGTGGAGAGGAGGAGGAAGAGGAGGAGGAAGAGGAGGAGGAGCTGCTCTGGGGACAGCCCACGGTGCTCGGGTCCAGCGGTGCCGTCCCCCAACCAGCGAGGCGGCTGCACCCTCAGTTCCAGAAAGCTCCAGGAACTGTCAAAGGACCCCGTCAAATCTAGAGAGGTATAAAGCTCTGCCAAGCTTAAATGTGAAACCATTTTATAGGGCACATTAATTCAATGCCTGAAGAAAATCTATATAGCCCTCTTTTGCCCGGAACACTCATAAATTATGCTGCCTTTCTTACTTGTGCTCAATCTGTAGTGGTCCACTTGAAGCCGTGGTATCTCCTTTATGTCTACTCAAAAATCTCATCTCCAGTGCATTATTTCTTCTAATGGTTTTTCCTTGCTCTCTGTTTGCTTTCCCCCGTTAAGCACAGTTTCAAAATATCCTCCCAAATCATTTGCTGGAAGAGCTGACCCTTTCCTCTTACCTACCGAGGGCTGCCCAGGCTCCCGCGCAGCCCGGCGGAGCCGCGGCCGGGATAAATGATACAATGACAGCAGCCTGATGTGTCAGGGCAGCGGGGAAGCGGCAGCAACTCTGAATACAAGAATTATTCTTCATCATCTCAAACTGTCACAACGCATTACCCTCAAAGCCGCAGCTCGCTGAAGGAGTGACCCTGGACTGAATGGGAGAGTGCTCGGGGAAAGAACTAATTGTAGCCTCTTTTCACACGTCAGTCACTTTTCACAGCACCAAGCCTTTCAAGCTCAACTAATGTCAAGTTCCCTTTTCCTTTTGCTGGGCTGAGTATTTCTGATTTTTAAGGATGGCATTTTTAAAGGAACAAGGTCTCTGGCGAGGGATGAGGCCGGGGAGGGGAGGGAAGGAAGCGTCGGAGTGAGCACGCATCAGAAAGTCCATCAGACGCCCGAAGACTCGTTAGGAATTAGACAATTAACAAGTAGGAATGCAGGAAGTGGGGTAATGGCCAGCAGGGCTTGAATCTCCTCGATTTCATTTCTGTCATTCACAGCAATTGTTTCGGGGAACTTTCGGGGCTCCGCCGTGCGCCAAGGGGGCTGCGAGCGCGGGAACGTACGCGGTCCCCCCCCTGCAACGAGGGTGTCCGACGGGCACTTTCCGGCGGTGGGGAAGAGAAACAAGGTGCCGCTCACTAAAACCACCTCTCCCCCGCCACGAGCAGTTTTTGAATGAACAGTTAAACGGCCAAAATTAGAGCCTTGTTTTAAAATCAAAGATAATTTCCTTCATCTGGAGGAGAAGTGAGAAGTCTCCCTGCAGAAAGAGCTCTCGAAATGACAGCCCGGTCTGCGCTCCTGGGCAGGCAGACGTAAGGGCCCTTCACACCTTCCTGTCCTTAACCGAAATCCTAAAATATTCTGCGGCAAGGACTATTTTTCTGCGGCAAGGACTATTTTTTTTTTACCCTTACATTTGCACGATGCCTATCACGGGGGACTTGCAGAGCTGACTGGGGCTTCCGAGTGTTACTTATTAACTGTAATGAATAATAATTGTGTAGCTTCTGCCATCTGGATTCTCATTCAAAAGGATCCTATATAAAGTGAACACTAAAAGGCAATTTGTATTAACACAATGGAAGTCTTGAGGATCTCTTAAACTGTTTGTAATTTACACAACGCTCCCCAGTGAATGGATTAGTTAAACATTTTTATTTTACTGATTGCTGCCGAAGGGAGCGGGATGTGCTCCCATGGAGGAGCTCGCACCAGCCCCCGACGCACGGCTTCCGCTCCCCTGTACGCCGACATGCACTTTTACATGTAAGCTCTCCATCTTTCAGTGTTTAGACAACATCCCAAACTCAGCTGGACGCTTTTGGCTCTCTTTCTGCATGAACATTTACTACGAACATCACAACCGGTCCCCGCGGGAGCCGGTGCCGCTGCCTGGGACACGCATGGCGCAGCCCAAGGCAGAAAAGGGCTCAAAAGCTGATGGGAGGTCGCAAACCGAACCGGGATGCAGAGGTACTGCCCCTAACACAAAGGCTTGGAAACTGCATTACTGCTCCTGCAGTTGTAGGTTTTTCTTGGGTATTCCTTTTTTTTTTTTTTTTTTTTTTTTTTTATGAAATGCAATTATGCTAACGAGGGAGCTCTAATTATAATCCATCTCCACCGCCCTCGGCGGCTGCTCCGAGGCGAGGACCTGCGGAGCTGGCTCCAGCCCCGCTGGCAGCCGCGGCCCCGCGCGGGGACCCGCCGGCGGCGAGGGCGGGGGGGGGCACTGCACCCCCGGGGAACTGCGCACGTNGCACCGCACCCCCGGGGGAACTGCGCACGTGGGTATTCGGATAAGCAAAAATCGTTAATATTAAATTGTAGTGAAATGGAAGCGCCAAATACTCATTGAAACTCTTCACTTTCCAGGCTCCTTTTAATTTGAGATGGCTGAAAAGAAATTTCTGGGCAAATGTATTTTTACATTGCTCCTCTCCAAAGGGAGCACAGACAGAAAGTTGGTTCCCAGCTTTATATACTCCTATAGTGCTTACAAGTTAGTACAATTATGATAATGTTTAAAAGCCAGTTAAAGCCCAAGCCCTGCACCCTGCTCCTGCAGAAGCCATTAACCCGTCCCAGTTTCCCCCGTGCTCCGGCAACCAGCGCAGGCAGCTGCGGGGACAGAATTCCGGCGATGTTTTATGTGGCCGCGATAGACCTGCTCCTAAGAAACTCTTCCTTTTTTTTGAACCAGCAGTTTGGAAAAAAAAAAGATATTTTAAACTCGATTCAAAAGAGGAAACGTAACGCTACAGCATTTGAACGCTGAAAACCAATCCCCGTATTAAAACCATTTCATCCTGCTGCAACCTGAAAAATATTGAGACACTGCGGAAGCACCTACATTAAATTTGCAAAGTAAAAAAGACTGGCAAACCCCGCCTGAACAACCTATCTGGAATCAGAATTCAGTGGCCTATGTAAAATATTAGTCACTGTCAAACTACCTTACAGTAACTTTAACGCTGAATCCACGTAGAGTTCGTGAACGCCATGCACTTGGAGATGAAACCTGGCAAGTTGGAAAAAAGGTGGCAGGATCTGGCAAGGGGATGAGGAGGTACAGGAGGCGGGAGATAACCAGGGGAACGAAGACTGAGCCTTCTGAACATCAGAGCTCCGCTGAGACTGCAAATTTCATTTCTAGTGCTTTATTTCAATGCTAAGATGCCAAACAACTAACACTTACGAAATGGGGAGGACATCTGAACTTACATAAATGTCTGGGTTTACTTCAGGCACGGAGAGATTGTGGAGATACGGACAAAACATTTTCATGCATGAACATCTAAAGAATTCTGCCTACCAAAAAAAAAAAAAAAGCAAGCAGCTTGTTTTTCCTTTAAAAAGAGAACCCAAAAAGTTCCATCCACCTCGAGTCCGTGGAGTAGGAGACCCAAGACGGCATCTTGCCAGACTTGACTCTGAGCGTTTTATGGAAGGTTAAAAGTGCACGAGATAAAGGACTAGCATTTAGAGGGAGAATAGTCTTCATGATAGGCACTTTCACAATGACTGCAGTGCTTTTAAAAAATAATCTCGAGTTTCCTAGAGCTGTATATTTTTGTAAAGAGGTTTAGGATGTTTTCCTACATAAATGGCACTTCAGAAGGATGAGTTGCAGATTTGAGTCAGTATGTGAAATTTCAAAAGCTACAACAGTCAAATGCTTATAGAAAACAACTTCGGTAGCCCATCCACATCATGGAAGCCTACAACTCCTTCTGCAAGACTTACCGAAGAGTTTTCAAAATGAATACGCAGACACGGTTGTTTGGGTTAAAAGGAATTCCCTCCTACCTCATCTTGAAAGTTTCAATATGTTGCTACCATAAATCCTATAATGTACCTTATATGTAACACACGCTTTCCTGTGCAAGCCTGTGTGTATACAAGTTTTTAAATATATTTAGGCAGAATTATCTTGTATCTTCAGTTACGCAAGCAGCACATCTGTGTATATCAGACCAAAAGTATTTGCAGAGAAAACACTGTATTAAAATTCCTGGGTTTGGTCTCTCATTCCCAGGGTTATGGGAGTGCCTCGGATTGCTCAACAGTGACCCCTCTGTCAGCCTCCGACTCCACAAAGGAAAATACAAATTCAGTGTAATCTGCATGTTCACGACACCTACCCGCTTTGTGTCCTACACCCTCTTTGGATCTTGCTCAGAAGTTTTGGAGGTGATATCCCTGTTCCTGAAACCACCACGCTCCTATCCAGAGCAGGTCTGGACCCAATGCCTGGATCTTAGCATCCCCACCGCAGATCTCGAGGTGGGAGGTCCTGACTCAAAGGTGGCTGCAGCAAAGCCACCGCACATGAGCGTGATCCCCCGGAGTTGCTGGGGGTTCCTCCTCCTGCCCGGGCTCAGCTGAACAGTCCCAGCAAAAAAGCTGGAGATGGAAAAGCTGCCTGATGGTCAAACCCACAAATCTGGCGATTATCTCAGGGTCTGGGCAGCCCCTCAGACGTGCCTGACCCTCCAAACCTTGGCAGTTTCTTTCATGTCTAAGACCTAACTTTTTCCCCTCTTGCGATGCTACCTCCGTTACTGGGCCTCCTTACTCACCCTCAGTTAGGAAGACAAGGCAGCCCCGGAGGAGGACAACGTGTGTGCTCAGAGTGTGTCTCCGTGTGCATCTCGCATATGTGCATTATGTGCTTCTGACACAAGTGTACTGCCGAGATCATTTTAAGAGTATAATATTACAAAGCAAAGTAATTCTGGCACAACTTCTAGTACTTCTGACACGAAGTGGCCTTTCGGGCGAGTGAGGAAAGCTACTGAGAGGCTCTGGGCTGTCTCCCCGGTGCAGATTGATGCTGCGGAGGAAGCTAGACCGGGCTGGAATTTGGGTTCGATTCAAAGGAAAAGTTAAAAAGTTTGGGGGGAGCAGATGCTCAGCTGCTCCAAATCACAAGAGTTTCGTTGAAGCTCATGAAATGATGTCACCACGGACTCAGCCTTGTCTGCTCAACTAAACGATTCAAGGCTCTTGAGTCTGAAAAGCTCAGGTGGAGATCTAAGGAGCAGAGGTCTCCTCATTTCCCAGCGTTGGTTTTAGTGTCGCTGAGAAACTCCAAACCCATCCAAATAATCCTAGTTCCAAATGCAACTTATTTGGTCTATTTAGTCAATTATTTTAAAGATTATGTTGACAGTGCTGCTTCAAGCAGACCAATTTTCTAAACACAGACCTAATTTTACGAAGCACTCAAAGCTCGCAGTAGTACTCTTAAAATCACGTCTCTCTACCTAGATTGAGTATTAACCGAGCCTGGAAAAACAACAGCCAACCTTGTGGGCTCGCTCTCTTGCAGGATTGCTTGAGGCTCTTAATACACTCTGTCTTATTTATATAGCTCCAAATTCTGATGTTAGACATAAATATGAAAGAGCCTTGATAAAAATGACATCCAAAGCTTAATTCGGCCCTTTGTTAACGGAGCTGTTCAGCACAGCGGTTTGCATTTGTTCTCGTGAAACCAGAAGGCGGCTGAAAAAAGTAAATTTGACATTTTCACTTTTTAGAAGTCTTATTTTAAAATTTGTTCCAAGTATCAATTCTAATATACTTTGCTTTTTTAGTTACGCTCTTACAAGTACTGCCAAACGTGTGAATGAGCTGCAGCCCGTGGGCGAGCGCGTGGCAGAGGACAACTCTTGTGTGAAATCTAAAAGACCTAATGGCAAACCAAGGCATTCCTCCGGCCCCATCCCACATAAAAGGCAATTTAAATCATCTCAAGCTGTGCAAATTCTGCCTTTTACTTGGGCATCTGGCAGTGAAGTTAATATAACTACCTGCTCTTCACGTTGTGCTCTTTTGCAGACTCTTCACTCACATTTTGGTGGGTGACCAGCCACGTTTCCATAAGAGAAACCAAAGAGACAACGCAATCCTGGCACAATACAAAGATTTTTTTTTTAAAGGTTGTGGGTAAAAGTAGCCCTGCGTGAAGGGAAAAAAGCACACCCACATTTCAGGTTAGGGATCTGCCCACTGCTGCCTCTGTGGCTGCAGCTGAGGAAGAAGGCTGCTAGGTTCATTTGTCTTTTGATTAACGCCTCCAAACGCCATTTCCACCTGACAACCTGGCCTCGGCGATGCAGTGCCCACCGGGAACAGCTGCTCAGCGTGATGGGGAATAGACAGGAGATGCCGTCCATGGGAATGTTGTGCTCTGCCTTAGGAGAAAACCAGCACAGCCACATGTCCGAGCATCCCTCCGCAGCACACCGCTTCCGGGTCCACGGCGCTATCTGTATCTGGTGAGGGAACCACCACCATTGCCATCCCGCTCACCTCAACCAGCGTTCGGCATGTGCTCGCCGTCCCCAGCCACCCATGGCTCCTCGCTCCCATGCCGTGCCACCGAGCCGGGGGGGGAACGGGGCAGGTCCCGGCTGCTGACCCTGCCGGCACCTCCCTGCCTGCGGCCTTCCCAGAAAAACATCTTCGGAAACAGTTGGAGAAGTGATACTGACCCTTTGTCTTTCACAACACCATCAGCTTTTGATGTAAACACAGAGTTCATGCGTTGGGCAGATACTGAGAAAGTCACTGACCAAGGAAATAACAAATAAATACAATAAATAAATAAATTGAAAAAGATGGTATTTTAGCTGTGGGACTCTTCTTGGAAAATGGGATAAAATGCTTCTTGTAGAAAAAGGCAGTAAACAGTTTATGTTCTGGAACAGCCATTTTACAGGGTGGGTGCCTGCATCAGGCACTCCCAAATTCTGTATCTTTTCACAACAGCCAATGGTCACTTAAAAAATTCCCCCCCTTACCACCTATTTCTGTCCGCGTGGAAAACGAATTCCTTCCTCCCCGGGATGCAGGACAGACTGCGGGGAAGCTGCTCCCTGCTTGTGACGGGAAATGCCTTGGAGAAATCTCGGAGGCGCTCGCTAATGTCTGAGGGACACGGAGCGAAGACTAAAAGCCAGCTAGCAACAAAAGCACCGCCGCCTTGTCTGAAGCGACAGGAACGAAACGCAGAATATAAACAACAGAAGTGGAGAAAAAGCTATTTACGTTTTTTAGAAGTTCTACTCTTTTTCTAAATTAGCTCGTGCATTATCAAGTATGTAATTACCAGTGATGTAATTTAAGAGGGCATCAGCAGAAACACAGGAAAAAGCAGCCGGTGCATTATCTTTTTGTCTTTACGTTTTGCGTCAAGATCTTTTTCATTCTTTGTGAAGACACAACTTTTACTCAGCACCATTTTTACAGAAAGAATATGCCACTGGGGGCTTAAACCACTCGCATGAACCTCCGCAGGGGTCCTTAACACCTTCCACTCCTGCCGGAGCAGCAGCGTAGATGGTTTCTCCATCTGCAAAATGCTTCCAACTGATCTGTCATTTTTCTTACTCTTCGTTTTTTTGTCAGCTGATTGTGCACACAATATTGAGCAATAATAAACAGAGGAGGATGAAAACTGCTGCAGCTTGAGAAGTGAGCTCAGGGTATGATTCCTCCTCACCGGATGCCTGGAAGATGTCACTGAAATTCTCTTTCCCTTAGTGCAACCCGTGTGGAGCCAATATGAACTCCCAGCAAAGTGCTTAAAAACCCATTATTTATAATAACTGTTAAATGATGAGACATTGTTTACCCAGATCGCAAGATAAATTCTCACTTACAGAATGCTTGCCTGACCGTCCTGAACGTCATCTGGTTTTTATTTAAATGCAAAATGTAATTAGGCTCCCAATAACACAGCAGAAGAATTCAATAAGATAGGGCTTTTCACTTACAGTTTAATATTAACATTTTCCCATAAATGTTAATGAATAAAAGTCTACTGTTTTATATATTATCCACGGTGGGGACACAGCAGGCAGGGACCCAGGAATGGAAGGAAAGCTAATCTTTTCATACCGCAAATTACGATATATACCTCAAGGAGAACTAACTGTTCCCAGCACCGCCAGGGACCTGGCCGCAGCGCTGCTCCCTCCTGGGGAGGGAGATCCCACCAGACCTGCTCCCATGGGACGCGCTCCAGGGAGTCTCCCTCCCCATCGATCAGGGACAGCCCACCCCAGCCAAAATCCCCTCTGGTTTTTTTTTCTCCTTTTCCCTTGCCCTCTCCCCCTCTATCCTGCTTTCTGCCTGCCCATCTCCACTAGACACACTACAAGCATCAGATAGTGAACGACGTCACCGTTAAGCAAGGATACGGCCCCGAGCCCTGATATTCTGAGACTCCTCCGTGGATAGCAAGGCAGATTATCAGAAAAATCAGGTTACTATTTGTCTGATATTCTGTTAGAGAAATGCACGGGGGTGATGAGAGACGATGGCAGTACTACAGTACGATGATAGGAAATGATACGGCGTCCGAAGGGGTGGGAGAAGGCGCTGGGAGCTGGCGGAGGCGGCACTTTGGGAG
The DNA here is from genome assembly GCA_013400195.1 of Aramus guarauna. NCBI lineage: Eukaryota > Metazoa > Chordata > Aves > Gruiformes > Aramidae > Aramus > Aramus guarauna. The sequence continues at coordinate 41,394 of VXBL01008294.1, forward strand.
TCCATCGAAGGACTTGTGCCTCCTGATGCCGAAGCGTGAGGAGCAGATCCCGGGGTGGAAGAGGGGCCTCTGTGGCTGAGAGGACTGAAAGCTGCAGGGCCAGAGAGTTGGCTTACACTGGAACATTTTAATTGTTTTAGCTTTTGACCTTCCATTTATTGCTGGGGGTTTTGCTGCGTTAATGCGTATTTTGCTGTTTGGTGACTCATACTTCATCATCTCTCTCTAATAAGGAGTGTTCATTTAACAGTTCGACTGCTTAACAATTTATTGCATAAATGGGTTTCCATTCCACAGCCTCCTCTCCCGTCTCCCCTGGTGAAGGCAATGCAGAGTTTATGAGAGCTTCGCAAAGACTTGGGCCACCGTCCTTTCATAATCCGGGGAACGGCAGATGCCCTCGCCGCCAGTGGGATGCTAGTGCTCTGCATGGGCAGGAAGGGGAGCCGGTAAATGGGCCGCACATCATTTTAAGATAACGAAAGGCTCAAACTTTCAAAGAGGGAACGCAAGATGCTCAGCAGATCTGCACCATGGGCAAGCAGAGATGGGAGCAGTGTCAGCCTAACAAAGCCCGGCAGTGGGACCCCGGGGTGGTGGCACGCTGTCCGGCTGTCCACTGAGCACCGTGCCCTGCGCCGCGACCCGAGCTGCAGCTTGTCACTAACGCTCGGGTCACAGGAGTCACGTAAAGCTCTATCTCAGGGATTTCAGGGCGCTCCGGCCTCCCCGGGGCTCAGACGGCAAAGCTGGAGCAGAGACCGAGGGCGCAAAGGCAACAGCAGAGCTGAGCGGAGGCTCGCGCCTTCCCCCAGCCAAGCCGGGCTTTAGGAGCAATGCTGCACACACCTAAAATCACTCCTGTAAAAATCGGTGAAATACCAAAAGGCTCTCTGGGGCTGCTGGGCCGGGGAGGAGGGAGAGGAACTGTCTTGTCTTTATTCTGCCACCACCTCAGCAGCTGCAGCAAGTTTTGGCTCACAAAACAGCTGTAAAAATACCAGTTCTGGTTCAAATGATGAGAGAAGAGGGCTCTCGTACTTACTAAGAAAGATATGCTTGCCGTAAGTCGTATCCTACATAAAAATACCATGCAATTCCTAAAAGGAATAACAAGGTAATTATAGAAACTAGAGATGGAAAAATCCTGTACGGCTGCCTAGTCTCCTCACCCTGCTCAGCGCTGGACCGCTCGGTGTGGGGCAGGCTTCAGAACTCGGACTTTTAAAGGGAAGATTTAATAAACATTGAGAAATGTTTCTAAATATTTAGAAAACCCGAAATAACAGATTTCCAAGCCAAGCTGTACAAACAAAAAATGAATTTAGAAAACTGTTAAAAACCAACAGCTTTCGCATGCACCAAAATATATTTCTTTGAATAGCAAGCATCACCTCATGGGCATGATGCTGCAAACAGAGCTTTAGGGATGCTCAGCCCGTTGCAGAATCAGGCCCAAACGAATACCTACCGTGGTTTTCCTCTTGTTCCCCCTGAAATCAACAGCAGAAGCCTTGGTGATGCAAAAAGCTTAATGCTTTAGGAGGTACTCAGCAGAACAGTCAAATGTGAGCAAAGCCAAGCTAGACAGAATGGAGCTTTACATTTTCCTGTGAAATGCTGGAGTATTGCAGTAGGAAAATTAATTTGCTTAATCATTAGGAAGAAAAACCACAAATCAAAGCAAACCAAAACAAAACCCAACACACTAACAAATCTCTAAGGAGAAAGGGAATTGTTTCTCTGTTAACTACTTTGAGACAAAGCACTGGAAGAAAAATGTCCAGTTCCAATAATGTCATAACCCGATTACAGCCTGCACAGAAGAGCTAAAACACTTGCAGAACAATGAGTAAGAAATTAAGTTTTAAATTGAGTGCTGGCCCTATCTTGTGTCACTTCTTTATGTTCTAGCAGAAAGGACACCGCTGAGCTCATTTCATATACAGCAGCGTGAGATGCCTGGATGCAGACATCATTTAGTCATCTCGTATATGTTTCTCCCCATTTCTTTTTCCAGGAGGAATGACAAATCTAGAAATGTGACTGCACTTTGTTTTATTATGATATTGATTTTTCTGCAAAGGGAAAGTGCATTTATCCCCCAGGTCTGTGCGCTGGCAAGAAAGGGTTAACAAAATGTTTATCACAAAGCTGGCTTCAGAGTTGAAAGTAATGTGATCAGTAATGAATTTTGTGTTACATTAGGTTGTATAAATGGACAGACAAGCGCAGACAACAAGTGGCCAGGAGTCGGGGCTAATCTAATGATGTAAAAATAGAGACAGCACCAATTATACTTGGGGCCAGCTCAGAGCTCCTGCAGGGACTGCAAATGAATAGGTACAAATCAAATTACTGACTAATAGACGCACTACAAGAGAGGGCAGTCAATGCTAAATACATTAGGGCCTTGTGACCTCTCTGCTCTGAACAGCAGAATCCTAAATTTGACTTAAAAAAAAAAAAAACCTCAAAGAAGCTCTTGTTCGTTTAAGGAGAGAAATAGAACAATGTTATTTGGGAAATGATTTGAGACACTTAGATATTTTTTGTTTTGTTCCCCTGCGACCACGTTACGCACGTAACCCTTTGAAAGCTGACAGAGGGTTTGCTTTTAGAACACGCGGAAATATTCTTTGTGCAAAAGTTAAGACCTGATAACAATACGGTTATGTTACATACCAAAACATTTCAAAGCCATGTGCCTCTTTGTGGTGATGTTTTTTACTGCTACTTCACCGGCTGTGTCTGTATCAAAAATAAAATATTTCTTAAAAAATGCCTTGATTTAATAAGAAGCAAAAGAAAAGGAATCTCCCCACACCACAGTTGGTAATAAGTAAATGCAGTTGATCAACTCGTTATCGAATGGCAGAAAGTCAGAGTTGTCTCGTGGTATCAGTGCTCCCTTTAGAAACATCAGCAGATTTTTTTCTACAAACAGCAAAGAACCGAAATTCACACCAGAAACATTTGTTGTCTCAGCATTCATCCCCCCCGGCCCCCTTAAATAATGTCCGACCTGGAAGGAATTCCGCTAAAAACTCCTGGGGCTGGGGCTGAGGCAGCTCGGGAGACCTGGGAGCATTTGGGAAGTTCAAAATGGCCCCGTTGGCCCCGGCAGGGATGCGGGACGGGGCTGCTCCAGGGACACCGCCTTGGGCAGGAGAGGACGAGAAGCCCGCGTCGAAGCGCTTGATGTCCTGCACGGGGCAGCTGCACCGTTGTTGCATGTTGCATGTGAGAAATAACTAATACAACCATGTTAAAATGTGTGCAATGCAAATGCTGCTCTTATCCAGCGCTTCAAAAATGGTGGCTCCTAAAGAGCCCTGAATTTTCCTCTCTTTTAGACGAGGCTCATCCAAATAAACCTTTTGTAGGAAGAACGGCATTGAGCTCTGAGGCTTATTTGAGGGGGTAATTTAATCTCTGACCCCAGGATGAATATTCCGAAAGTTCAAAGGCTGCTTTTAGCATCAATGTTATTTGATACGCCAGTGCGTTTACTGCCCAAGCTGATTTTGCATTGAACCTATGCAGAAATCTCTTTGCAGAAATGCTCTTCAGGGGGAAAAACAATTGTTCTGTGTTCCTGTGTTCCTATATCCCACATCCCAGTTAGGATTAAGGCCAACTGAGGAGAAGGAAAGGAAAAATTGTCTTGGAAAAATTAAAAGGAAGGAAAGAAAGAAGGAAGGGTGGAAGGAAGGGATGGAAAGGTGCCGATCTGACTCTCTACAGGGCTAAGCCTATTCCTGAAACTAAACGTACAGGTACATCTATGTCCAGGTGGCTGCTCATCTCTGAACACAGCTTGTGACCACTTCTTTTGGAAGAAACCCCGGAAGGATGCTCCTTGCACGGGAGCAGAGGGCAGCGGCTCGCTCTCCTCCCTCCGGCAGAGCAGCATGCTTCCCACCTGAGCCAGGCACGCCAGAAAGCGCCTGACTTCCCTTCTCCAAACCACAAATTTCATATAAAGATTTCAAAAACGTCCCCCTGCAAAGCTCAGGGGTGTCAAGACCCGAGCTAGGTGTAACCACAGGGCTACAGCTGGGGACCAGGATCCCAACTGCCCTGAGCGCCGATCCCGGGGTTTCGTATGGGCTATTCCCTAACAGCACATCTAATTAGCTCCACTTACTTACATCCCATTAATCAGGTTAAAGAGTTTGCTTCAACATATGAGCTTCCTTCATTGCATTACGAGTTTTTTCATGAACTTTGGAAGGAATCCAGACGGTTTCTTCTGAGGGCCAGGCGCAGGGCACTCTGCAGCGTTTGCACCTCACCGCTGTGCCACTGGCTCTCCACAGGTGGTAGTTGACAGACTTTGAGTTTTGCTGGAGTTTTGGAAGAAAATGAGCCGTATCTTTTATTTTTTTTTTTTTTTCTCCCCTGAAAGTTTATAATGGGCTTTAAACACCTTGCTTTAAATTCTTCAAATTTTGCAGGTTGTACTGACCATGTTGGTGTCATGCTCGCATCCTTCCCCTGGTCAGACCTATAGCGCTGGTTCTGAGATGCAAAATTTGGGGGGTGCTCTGCAGTTTTTAACATAGGCTCTTACTGCAAGTTCGTATGTATTCCTGAGACAGGATAGATTGAGAAAAAAGTTAATTTGCTCCGTAAACTGCAGTGTAAGCTGAGCCATCATAGGGTACTGGATTTCATGGTGAATTAAAAAAAACCAAGGATGCATGCCCACAAAAAGCAATTCTACTCTTGTATGTCCACGGAACGCTTCTACCACTTGTAAAATGTTACAGCAATGTGGATTTAGGTGTGCTTTGTCAAAATAAATTAGATATGAATGTAAGTACAACATTCAGGCAGCCAAATCAACTGTAAGAGAGAAGACGCAGCAGACGGGCACGGACTGGAATCACGCGCTGCAAACGCAGTAAGCCCCATCCTGCATCCCTGCAGCTGCCCGGACTCCAGCAGCTCTTCTGGCCGAAAAACCAGGGGTCTGACAGTGGCAGCAGCACATTTATCACTAAAGGAAGTTTGCAGTATTGTCTATCCTGACAAAATAACCTGAGCAGTGATGAATACTTATGTATTTTACATATTGACAATTCTCCCTTGGAAACTTGTCTGTTGCGTTAGTCTCCTAAAGAATAAATCTCCCCTTCTGTCACTGTGCTATGTGCCTTAGAGTAATAAACCCAAGAAAATGTAGAGAATGGGTTTTGATTTGGTAAATCACATGAAAGTCGAGCCTGAAGCTGTGCCAAAAACATACAGCTAAACCCTTCGCCCAGGTCAAAGGAGGGAGGAGAAGCTGGGATGAACCCCAGGGTTGAGAATCCCTTTCCTCCTGGTGCGGCAGATGCAGAGCCGCACTGTTTTGTGCTCACTGCTGCTGTCCTGGAGTTAGAAATTCCTTTCTGGGACTGACCGAAAGATCCCCTGGTTTTCCTTCAGACCAGCCTACATCTGAAGTGGATGTGACTGGGGCCATCATGAATGTGGGTCCCTGGGACGTCCTCAGACCACACGGTATCTCTGTAGGCAGAACCCACATCAGCATCGCGGCTGCGGATGCCGTCCTCAGCCTAGAGGGAACAGGCAGAGAATGGAAGGGGAATCTGTGCTTCAGCACACTTAACTCCTATGGCACAGAAACAAGGGACGGACACAGAAATTGTCTTCCACAGATCAAGTTCAGAAAACATCCTGTTGCTCAGACCGTAAAGGCCTGGTCCCCTATTATAGCCTAATTTTCAATATTATGTCTAGAGATGACCAAAATGCATTTGAAAGCTTAAGAAATGTACTTGTTGAAGGAATACGTAAATCAGAGGATTTACTGATTACAATATTTTTGGAGGGAAAGATTTCTAGCCTGGGCTGGCAATTTCTGCATGTCTACTTTGAGTGGAGTATTGTCAGAGAGATTTGTCTCTTGGAAGCACAGTTTCATAAATCACAATACTAGCTTTCTAGTTTTTTTTTTTTTGAGAACGCAAGTTGAAGCTCCAGCACATACTCAGAAACTATACTGCAATGTAAATATTGTAGCTGCTTGAACACAAAGCTTTACAAGAAAAAGAGGTCACTGACCACTAACATTTTGTGAGTAGACCTTCATATTTTTTTTTTCAGTGAGAGTTTGACAGAAACTGAAACAGCAAAAACATCTTTTTGCATCTTTGCCAATTTACGCCTTCTTTGGAATTAAATGTGTATCTAGGCTGACAGCTTATGTACAGCAGACTCCACTTAAGATAGACATGGGTCGTCTGGATAATTGGATAACAAGGAGCAAAGCTGGTTTCCCAATCAAGTCAACTAGCTGGATGACTGGAGTTATCATTTAGGTCACAAGGAAAGTAGACTTTTGGGGGGTCGTTTTCCAGAGCTGGTTCTTCTCCCATCCTCAGCCCGACAGCCTTTGGCAACTTGTCGGAGTCAGAGATGGAAAAGACCTGTCAGGCCATCTAATTCCCCTTGCTTGCAAATGCCGGATTATTCTTCATGTTTTTAGCATCTTCCGGTTCCAATCTTTGGGTCCTGCCTGCCTCTGCCAACAGCCAGGACCACCAAACCAGTGAGGCGTTGCCAACTCTGCTTTGCAATGCAATGGGGCAGGTAAGAAACAAAGACGCTGTGAATATCTACGCCCCAAAGTGGTCTGCGTACCATGAGCACGCGTTTCCTCTGCACTACTGCAGCACAGCAGCCCTCATTACTATATAAATCTACGTGTCAGCTATGTCCTAACAGTTAAGGCATTAAAAGAATCTATTTATCTCTTGCCATTAAGTACATGTCAGGACCAGCTGAGCACTTGATAAAGCCTCACTGTCCACCCTATGGCCCATTCTGTCTTTGTCCGTGCAGTGGACCCGAGCACTGCACATGCACGTATCTTCACATTCAGAGTTAGAAATTTTCATTAATTCATGTTTCAGTTTGAATAAGACTTTGCAAGTTTCATTAAATCTCTGCAAAATGTATTTAAGGACTGAAGAGAATCCAAGAAGCACAAACCGGGGTTAAAGGCATGCATAACATAAAGGCACGCGTAAATTAAAATAAGTCATTTTAGGACTATTAGAGGGAGGTTTATAACTTCCATAATTATGAGGCCAATGCAGAAATATAAACACCGTGTTTGGAACCAGTACCAATATATAAATCAACTACCAACAAGCAAATTTACAGTGTCCTTCTCTGGTGAACTCTTTGCTATCATTTCACTGAGGTGAGTGGGCAGAAGAGAATCCAAGCAAGGAAGAGCTGGGCTAGAAAACTGAACGTTTTTCAAAGATAATTCAGTTCAGCCTAGGTTTGCTAAGATGTAAGTGGTTTCGGGGGAAGTGAAAACTATCCTCATTACAAGCCAACAAAGACACCTCTTCTTTGAAGCAAGGCTAATGTACCTCCAAACTTATCTTTCCCCATTTATTAACCAGCGGACAGATGCTAGCACTTTACCGTGCTCCTCAGCTTGACAAATGGCTGGCTGGCAGCCTGCCGCGAGCGCGGCCACGCACGGTGTAGCCAGCGCTAGTCGACTCCCTAGGCAAGTGCAGCTCTCCAGGTATCATCTGAGCAGGAGAGGACTTTTTATGGCCATCTGGTAAGAACAGCTCAAGAGCTGTTAGGGGATGGAAGTGGAAAGGGCACGGGAGTTCACAGCCTTATCACTAGGTTTTCTCTGCTGCACTGAGTCACCACATGCCCAAATCCTGAGAATAAAGTATGTTAGTGATAGAGAGAATCCCACGACAGGCAGGAAAGCACAGAGCGTAATGACAGCGAGAGGAGGGCAGCGGGATGGGGTGAGTTGGGTCAATGCTCACGTTACTCACTACTGCCGCTTACATTTGCTGCTTTGAGATGGCATCTATCTTACACTCACTATGAAGATTTATGTGTCTGGAGTAAAAGCAGGGAGGAATCTCTTTGGATGAATTTTAGCTCAGTGACGGCATCTCTGTAAACGGTTCCTTTCTCTCTTTATACCTGCAGTACTGCGAGCCTAATCATATGCCAAAGCAGTTGGCACTCACCGCTGCCAGCTGGGTTTGGTGAAAATGGGAGGAAAATATAGATTGTTGTCTCTGACAGAGTTTTTGGTTTACAATATAATGTGAAGTCTCTGGGGCAGTCAGTCACCTTAACTTGGCACGTCTAGATGGCTTCAGCTTTCAGAGAAGGTATTGCCCTCACCTTTCCCCAACATACACAGCCTGAGGGGAGCTGACCTGTTATCGGAAGTGGATACCATCCCAAAGTTCACTCTGATCACAGTATGGGTCAATAAGTGATGAAATACGTGCCCTTGTCCATTTTCACAGCCTGTTTTTCCACCTTCACAGCCCTTTGCAGCCATGACTAAACTCCACACCAGCAATGTGAGGCATTTCTATCCTTGTTGCAGTGATGGAGCACCGGAGTCATGGGCACGTTAAGAGCCTCATCCAAGGCAACAAGCTGGTGAGAATTTGCACCAGATCTGTAACTGAGACCCATACTTAGTGTTCAACCAACTCTGTCTGTTAATACCAAATCATAAACCATCATTTTCAAGATGGAAATCAGAGGAAAGACAGTTTGAAAGATGACAAGTTGGGCTCTGCAGGGTTCTTCTGCACTGCTCAGCAGCTTGGTTATTGCAATTTGCACCTACATACAGGGGCTTAAATTCTGCTACTTTGCAGCCTCTTCCTCCAGACGGTGAGAGGTAGCAGCAGCGTGGTGACCTGCCGTGGGCTACCTGCTCAACAGTGACCCACCTTTAAAGCAGGGAGGTGAGACCTCATGGGAGAACCCCTGAGCCTTCTCCAGCGGAAGCAGTGCGGAGCAGCACAAGGCCCTCAGCAATACGTGAGGGCAACGGCAAAAGGAAGAGATGGCTTCTGCTCTACACAGCCTTCCTGTAACGTCCATAGGTTGGCACACCCATACGTTTCCGCTAGAGCTTGTCCTCTTTTCTTCCTTCCCAGGCAAGCTGCCAGAAGAGCGACAAGCAAGCTGGCAGCTGATGTTAGAAGCCACCAGTACTATTAGCTGCTGGTCACAACACAAATGGTGCGTGGATCAAAGATGGGCCTAGTGCTTTTACTAGAGGGCGTTTTTTAAAGCAAGTCAAAATTAATGAGGAGGATAAAACCACAATAACTGTGCTTTAACATTTCTGAGCATCTCCTACCACTGGGCCCCTTCTGAGCAGCATAATCTCTGACGTGCCATTCCATTTACTTAAACAGATGATATAATTTATCAATATAATGGACACTGATGAAGATGGATTAATTTGGATTACAGAACCAGCGCTTCGCAGTGGCTCTATTCAGGACACAGAATGAGGATGCGTGTGATTATGACATTGTTTGGCGCAGGGTGGGCAAGGGCAGCAATCTGCCTCAGATGCTCCCGAGGTGGCAGGGGAGGGAGGAGAGCCCTTGTCACAGCTGGATGGTGAGGAAGCTTCAAGCACCAGTATTTTTCTTCAAGTTACTTGAGGCTTCTCAGACTATATTTATGTGATCTACCAATATTTGCTTTTTAGAAATGACTTGTCTCACACATTAAGTGAGATTCCCATAAAAGTTAATTAATCGGAGAGGTAGTGTACAGAGAAAAGGAGAAGGAAAACTTAAAAAAAAAAAAAAAAATCACCATTGGGTGAGATGTACGTGATCTCTGATCACACCTCTTCTTTGTACCTGTTCCTGATCCCACTATGTCCCTGCTGGGAGACTCGCACATCGCGTCGGCCAGGCGCTCCCGAAGGCCCTCTTCAGTGTGCTCCATGGAAGACATGTGACGGAGACCGAAGTTCTCGGGCCAGCTCCCACACACCTCCAGCAAGGTCACGCTGCGGTCGAAGGCACCTTCAACAGACAAACGGGAGATGTTTGGGAGACCCTGGGACCAAACTACTTCCATACATGTTATTTATTGCATTGGAAAGAAAGAAGCCCTTGTATTTTCAGTTCCTGAAAAGCAAATTTTAGCACATTAGTTAAAACGTTGGTGTTAATAGCATCGCAGGAGCAAACAGAGCCCTAAGCACTGAACAGCTTTGACCAAGCAGCTGTAAGCAAAAAGGTTAAATTAAAAATACAGACCCAATTCTGGTCTCACATTAGCGAGAGTCAGGAAATCAGCATAATGGCACGGATAGAAATGTCAACAGAATCAGGAACTGTAGGGTTAAAAAACTATACGCGTTATTAAGTCCATGTTAGACAACTAGAAATTATTTTTAAAGTTGATTTGCCTTTCACCGGCCTGTTAAGCACTCTTCCCCCTTCTTGGACAACGGAAACAGTCGTTTTGTCTTTGCTGATGGGCACAAATTTTAGCCAATATCCCTTTCTTGCTCTTGAGCAGAAAAATGCAAAGTGCGGTAGACTGATGAGGAAAGGACGCCTTGCTTTCTGCCTGCTGCTCGAAGTATGTCTACTGAAGGAAAAAAAGCGAGCCCGTCTTTCAGTCTGGGATATCTGTAGCGTTCTCTGCTCCTGCACTGTGAAATTTTCGGTCAAACGTGAGCTAACAGAGACTCTTTCACCAGCAGCGCCTTGCTGAAGACGCTGGCTATTGTGACAGAGTGCACGTAACCAACAGAAGATACTTGAAATAATTCCTTAACTTGCAGTTATTACCTCATTCACAACAGGGTACGATGTTCTGCTGAATGCAAAGATTAGATTCTGAATTCAAGATCACTTCAAAGTACAAATTAAAATTATTCTACTTTATTATACAGCAAGTCTTCTGCGAAGGCTTACTTAAATCATTCCCACTTGGAACAAGATTACAGTTATGCTTTGTTGCTTCAAGCACATACTATTTACTCAACTACTAGGTAACTGAATATGCAGCATTTATTGTGCCTGGTTTCTGCCAGCCTACTGAGGGGAAAAAATGCAAATGCCAATGTTTCTCAAAGTTAAAAGTACATGAAACACGTCCTTGTTATCAGGCCTTTGGTTTTCCCCTTTGATCAGCCGTCAGAAACTATCTACACTTGTAGTCTGTGACTGTACAGCTTCACAGCACACTCCCTGCCACTGACAGGTGGTAATAGAAAGGGTGAGAGACCAAGCCCCGCGGCAGGCGTCCCTTCCTCTGATAACGTCCAAAGTACCGTGTGATAACCGTTAGTAAACACTCGGGCAGCCGGTTAATCCATACATCAGCAAAGAGAGGCAGATAATTTTGAACTCTAATGGCACGGACAAAAGCACCAGGGCTGGCATTCAGGGATTTATATGGGCTGCAATGGTGACTTCTGGCTCCTGAATTTCATCGGCGCGCACAACTTTGATTTATCTCTTTGCCTGGCTGCAGAGTGGATTCCTGGCACTAGAAAACCATCAACACTAAAATGGACCTCTACAAAATGGGACCGTGGCTCTTATGTGATGCATGCACTTGAACTCTGGATGAATCCCAGTTTAAACCGAGAGGAAGAATGACCAAATATTTCAACTTTTAATGGGTCTTTGGATTTATAAGGTTACTCCAGTCTACTAATTTGTTTTAAAGCAGGGTTCTTGAAGCTTGTTTGAGAAAATGCAGTGAAGAGGCGAAGTAATTTCAATGATGTTTAAGTCTCTGCAACATTTCCGTATTGTCAGCTATCTTAACTGCGGGAGGAAAAGCACGATTTGGTCTTTTTTTCAAGCTTCTTTTTTTCAAGACATCCTCCTGCCATTTCATGCGACCCCCCACTCCGCATACACTCCCAGCCCCCGCCGATTTCAGTTGGTTTTGATAGGGCTGTTCGTGTGCCCGGAGAGCTATCGGGAGGGCTTTGAAACCCGCATCCCAAAGCCCCAGGGTGGCAGCGGGAGATGATGAGCTCCCACAGGTTTGCAGAGTTGCGCCAGAGATGAGAAATCTCTTCTTTACTAGTGTCTGCCCTTATTCCGAAAGTGAGAAATGGGAGCATTTCTGCTCCTATAAGCAGACATATGAATAATAAGGCAAATGGCTTTTGAAGCTCTGCCAAGATGCCTGCGTATGTGTACAGGGAGAAACTTCATAGAGCGCCGGTCTCTGGCTCCTGAGATACTTGAGTGAGAGCAAAGGAGACAAGTGCAGCGTTACCTCCACAATCAGGGCCAAGAGCTGCCAAAACTTCTTAGCAGCAACGTGTGAGGTTGCAAGTGTTAATGCAAATGCAGGTTAGAAGGATTAACTGCACGGAAAGTTTTCTCGTAAAAACCTGTAAGGCTGGTGAAGCTGTAGTTTTATCTTTCTTCCCTTTTCACTCCTCCATGTTAGGCGTACACATCTGGCAATACGATTCACGTCCAGGCATCCTGCTATGATTCACCAGCCACCGCTGCACCCTGCGGGTGATCACCCTGCCTGTGAGTAACGAGCGGCGGGGGCAGAGGAGATCTGTGCACCATCATCTGCTCTGCCTTGCAGCGGAGTCCACAAATTCCTCCTTATTTCAATATACACGTTGATAAAATCGGTTCCACGTAAAGCTGAACACGCAGATGTGCGACCGAGGTTAATCGGGGTGCGGGGGCAGAAAATGGGACCGTGCTTGAACAGGCAGGTCCTTTCCTACCATGAGCCCCTGGCTCAGTCCCTCTTTGATGTAAAACAAAACTGTTTCAGGAAAAACAAGACTGACCGTCATGGACTTTCCTGTTCTTCTTGCCACTGCATCAGCAGACGGTAGATGTATCAAAGTAAAATAATTTTTCTCAAGGCAGAATTAAGTCCTGCGTATTTTTACGCCTTGGAAAACTCTTCTGTGCAGTGCATGAAATGGCAGATGGGCTGGTTACTCCCCAAGAGTCTTTGGGTGCGTTGCCCTACGTACATCGTTACCGACGGCACACGAGCTAATGGCATTAAACTTACACTGATAGCAGCTAACCGTATCTCTGCTATTTATTAAATTGTAATTTCTTTCTGGCTGCCTTGCTCTCCCCTTTTCAATCCTAGTATCTTAGTTGATAACGTATCAAATTCCCCATCGTCGGCCAGAGAGAAGTTTACAAATAAACCTCAGTGGAGTGTCCTGCTCTCAAAATCCCCCAAACCCACAGCCAGAATGTAACTGCAGAACCCATGCGGCTGAGAAAGCTCCTGCTGATTCAAGGGATTACTGACGGGCTGAGAGAAGGCAGACTTCGCCCCGTGCCTCTCCTGACAAACCGCTGAAACCCTACTGACAGCCACCAATATCAGACGTGATGTGTGAAGCCTGGCCTTTCTTCTGTCCCCCAGACCTGATACAGCTTTGAGAGTGGAACTGGTTCCACCTAAAAGGAGCAATTCATTCAGAAACAGCTCAAGAAAGAAGCAAATTAGGTATTATTTTAATCAAGCAATGACTAGTGAAATCCTGGCGAAACCTCATTAAATCACTGAAAAAAATCCCATTCACTTAAAATTGCGTCAATATTTCACCCTATCCCGTGGTGCTTTCAAGCTAGCAGAACATTTACTTCTCCCCTGATTTAGTGAAGATGAAACTGGCTGGAAATGAAGACCATCAGCCTCCTCTGTCTGATGCCCAAGCGCCGTCCCAGACCCACACCACTACAAATAAAAAACAACCCCGAATCGAACCAAATGGAACAAGCAGAAACCTTGGCTTGAACATCTAGGTCGAAAGTGCTTTGTTTTGCAATTCCAGCGTGTTTAGCTTTACACTGCCCCGAACACTCCAAGCTAATTCTGCTCCACACGCAGGGTTTTCCTATTAAAACGAATTTTCTCCTGATACCGATCTCCCACTTCTGTCCTTCCACTGACATTTGCCTCCCAACCGGCACTGCCCTTTGCTCACGCCGCCGCTGGATGGAGCAGAATCCGGCCCCCCCATCTTTCTGCTCAACGTTTCTCACATTTTATTAACGGCAAAGGCTTCTGTTATTTCTCATACCAAATTACCTTGCTTAGAAGCACAGGATTTGTCTTTTGCATAGCAATTGTTTCGAGGCTTTTAATATAAAAGGAAAATAAATTCTACAAAAAGAAGGAAAAAAAAAACAAACCCCACACCTTGGATATGTCCTTTCACTTCACAGTTAGCCCCACCAACCAAGACCGACAAAACCAGAGAAGCTTATTTTTTTTCTCTGAAAAATCTAGTAATAAAAAGTATTTTTACAAAATATTTTAATGCTTCTAGTGTGTTATTTTTCTAAGTCAAAATAGCTAAGCTAAATCTTTCACCATAGCCCTTTAATTCAAAAGCCAGGGGAAATTTTTTTCATTAAACCTCTGGACGGCTTTGTTTAAAATATGAAATCAAGTAGCTCCATTTCCTGTCTTCTAAGGAACAGTAAATCAAAAAGAGTACGTTCTCCAAAAATACAGTAATGGTTCTATTAAAGAGCTTGACAGTTTTGAGCCTCACCTTGCATATTGCAACATACGTGTGAGCAAAAATAACAGAGTAAATAGGAGCGGAAATGACCTGCCAATTTTAACCGATAAAAGATGCGTCCTTCTCATGAAAGAGATGGGGGTTCGACCCCCGGGGAACGGCAGACCCTGGGGCGCGACCAAGACGGTCTCGGAGGGAGAGGAGGGGCTGCCCATCACCACGGTCCTGCCTTTCCTGGCCCCTTCAGAAGCAGGAGCGGACTTCGAAGGGAGTCCCGATCCACTTGGCACCGGACGCGCCGGTAACTGCAGCGTGAGCATGACGGAGCTGCCCAGAAAAGCCTCGGCCGGGAGCGAGAACCCCGCGGGCGCGTGAGGAACCAACGGGTGGAAATTCCTTTGCCAAAGGAGCGAGTCAAATTGTAACGTACCCCGTTTAAATATTAATGGTTGAACTTTCCTACAGGGTTTGCCAATTCACTTCCATGCCACACCTTTGTCACTCCGGGGGGGTGCCACAAAGCAGCAGCGCTCCGTACTGGAATGGGGACCTGTGCAAATACCGGATTCAAGTGTGGAGGAGGCGGAACCTCCCCGACCTGCCCCTTCTCTGACTCGGTGGCACGCGCTGCTGATCCTCTCCCGTGCACAGCTCACGTGCTGCTCTCCCACGGCACGTGCACGTCAACTTACGTGTGACAGACTTTGCAACAACTCACCTCCGTGCACGGCTGTTAAATCAAGGTGTGAGCGTTAATTATTGCCTTTGGAAACGACGGCTGGAGCTACAGCCTTTGCGAGTAACTCTATTTCTCTGTCATCTTCCCTCCCACGGAGTTTCTTTTTTTCCAGAATCGCTCACAGTTCTGCTATAAACAGGACATTACTCACCAGCTCTGTATCCTGTGAGTGCATTTAATTAATGGAGACTTCAGTCGGGGTGCCCAGTCCCACAGGCAACGAACACTTTCAAATCCCTTTGAACTTTTGGCTAAGGGAGGCTGAGAAGTTCCTGCATCCCTCCTCAGCAGACTACGGACTTGTAAACAAAAATACTGTTTATTCCTCTGTCATTATTTCTAAATGAGTTTTAAGCAAACATGCAGCTGCCGGGAGGAGCAAGCCCGGCGGCGTGGTGGCCCCGGGAGCTCCTGCGCCCTGTGGTGCTGCGGGGATGAAGGCGGATGGTTGGGCAGGAGGTTGCCCACCCGTTGCCCACGTCCGACGCGGTAGTGGCCACACGCTCCCGCTGCCCAGCTCGGGACACTGGCCGAGGCTACGGATGGCAACGTTCAGGATCTTCGCGGTGCCTCGGTGCAAGCTCGGCAGGTCCTTAGGGACCACCTCGCCCTCCTCCTCCTCCCCACTGCCCCCAGAAACGCCGTCTCCTCTGGTCCCGCACAAGGGGTTAACCACGGGCTCAGGAGAAGCATTTCAGACGATTAGGAACATAGCCAGCGATCACAGCCATCGTGAAGGCTTTCAAATGTGAGCGAGGCTGCAATTTTCAGAGCTAGAGCAGTGAGATATTTTTATAAATACATAAATCTTTTCAAGGAAAAACAAATATTGAGGAAAGAATGTAAACATTATTGTAAAATGCATAATAAAATGTCTGCTGTTTGTTAATTTTGTTCCTTATTATCCAGTCTATCTGTACCACCGATGTTGAAACATTTGCCTTTTTTTTTTTTTTTTTTTTTAACTCCCTTATTCATTTAAAAATAGTTTCCTGCATGTTATATGAATAAGCAAAACCTAAGGTCCTAAATCCAGGAGAACTTTGAAGTATGAAACCCATGGTCTATGGGAACTATGTTTTCATTAATCAAAGTAGATGTTTCTAAAGCCATCAGATTTATCATGACTGGATTTCATATGTGAAACCCAATATACACACAGACATACACTGCTTGTCCTTTCGGATTAGTCCTGACCTTTTACTCTCCTTTCTGAAGGATCTGCCTTTCCTCAGAGCAAGGCTGCCCTGTTTTACCACTGCAGCAGCCAAAGGAGCCTTGACAAAGTACGTTTCCAGCTCTCCGCTTTCTGCGTCTGAGTACGAGTCTGGGTTAAGGTCAAAACATAAATGATTAAGTATATTTATTAAACTCTGCCTTTGCCTTGAATGCTCCCTGCGACTCTGTTCTATGCCATCCAAACGGCAGTTTCGCACCAGCCCGCTGGTAATACACCTGGCCACCAAACGAGGGACCCGAGTGTCATCGCAGCACCGATGCCGAGCCCCGGGCTGGCAAAAGCTGAAGGAAGCCCCTCAGAGCCCCCCGAGCATCGCCGAGGGCTCCTGCAGCCCCGGCCGAGCGCCTGGCTTCCCCAGAGACGTGGAGGTTAGCGAAAGGACACGGGAGAGAGACGGGACGGTTTAAAAACCGGAGGCAGGATGTGACATCCATCCAAAGCAAGACTTAAAAAGATAAAACGCAAAAAAATCTGCATTTGATGTCACTGGGGAAATTTATGCCCTGGTTTTGCAGCACCAGAAGCACGGGACTTTTGAAGAGTAAGACAGGGGCCGGGGGCGAGCGCGGGCTCTGCCGGGGGCACGGGGGGCTGCCGCCGCGTGCTGCAGGCCCCGGTGGGGAAGGTGCAACTCGCCTAGAGCCTAAGGAGTACAGTGCGCTGCAAAGTGAGATTGGTGTGTTTGTGCAATCCTGGATGCAATTTGTTTGGCGGTCTAAAAGCAAAAAGAGATGGAAACTACAGTATAACTGGATGCTATTACGATTTTAAAAACAAAATACCCCCTCATAATAAAATTAATTTCCAAGAATTTTTTTTTTTTTTTTCCCCATTGAATAGCAAGATTCTTGCATATTTTAACTCTTTACAGCTTTGCAGAATCACAATGCCTGGAAAAAATCAGGAATGCTATGATCGGCTCCAAACCCCCTTCGAGATTAACATTTTTTTACGTTTAATCCTGACCTAAAGTGGAGTA
The DNA here is from genome assembly GCA_013400195.1 of Aramus guarauna. Taxonomy (NCBI): domain Eukaryota; kingdom Metazoa; phylum Chordata; class Aves; order Gruiformes; family Aramidae; genus Aramus; species Aramus guarauna. Next base: position 58,687 of record VXBL01008294.1, read on the forward strand.
TCCTGAGGAACAGAGAGTTCTGCACAGCGCGGGGCAGTTGGGGTGGGTGCGTGTGACCAGGTACGATTCTGCACAGCAGAAACTTCACCTGATGTTCTTTCAACCTCTAGGTCTGGAAATTTCATTAAAAAAGGATTCGCAGAAGATCTTCAGCACTTTTTAGTTTTTGCGAGGTTGGAAATGTTTTCTTGTGGTATTCACATACTTATAATTCTCAGTCCTGGTTAAAATTAGAAAATCCAGTAACTTTTTTTTCCTCATAGTAAAGTTTCCCACTCTCTGAAGATCTACGACTTAGTTAAGCTTACAATAAGATGATTGTTGAGATTTTCAACAATGCCTAGGAAATTTAAGCACACAGTGAATTCCATTAAATCTCAGTGGAGGCTTTTTTAGATGACTCTTTATTTTGTTTTACTTCTCATCTGAATAAAAGCTGCAACTTTATGATGCTGAAGTCTTTGTATTGGCTTCGCTGAGAAAAGCTGCGTAAGATGCAGGAAGGATACATCTGGCATTTCTGTGACACTACATAACGATGCTTATTTGCTTATTTGTTTATATGCCAAGTCATTCCTGAACTCTTTGGAAGAGGTTTGCAGGCATACCCTGTCTTAGCAAGCTCATTTCACGAGAGAAATATGCCAATTCCACTGGAGGGACTTGACTAATATATTACTTCCCTTAAGAAAATAGCAAGATTTATCTTACTTATTATCAGTCTCGTGGCATATACGAACGCACATATATATATATATACGTACAAAGGACACATAATGGATTATAAAAGGTTCATATTTACCCACAAGTAAGGAAAGATCTGACAACTCATCGGGGTTTTCTGGATAACTAAGATCTTATGTTACCCTTCAAGACACAAGTGTGGATTTGTCATATTGCTTGAGAATTAGTGGTAACTGTCTGAGCCAAGGAATTTAATTCTGATTGTTTCACTTGAATTAAAAAAATCTTAGTGTTGAAAAAACATTGGAACTGTGCTATATACTAATACATCACTCAAACTGTAATAGGAGACTCTTTCTTGTGTAATAGAAACAGAGAGTGTAATGCTTGCAAAGGCCAAGTTCATTGTGGGTACGGTTCCTCCGTAGCTGAGTGGTAAGGGATACCGTATCTTCAGCCCGCGGCAAAGGAGGGGCTGGAGCTGCACAGCAGGGATGGATGTGGTCCAGCACGCTGCCCGAAACCCTGCCCGAGCATCCCTCCCGTCCTCCCTCCCACTCAGCAGACTGAGTCTACCAGAGACGGAGACTTCTGCTGGGCTTCGGGTAATTTTTTCTTTGTAAGTAATATGCATGCAGAGAAATGTTTGCAAACAAGGGGAGATAGCGGAGCAGTTTCTTATCAGCTAGGAGAAAGTTTGCAGAAGAGAAATCTGTGGGAAAGCGGCTGAGCAACCATCGAAGGTCTGGAAACGAGAAATTCGGTTTAATATCACTAGCAACCAGTTAAGAATGAAACAAATATTTTTTGCATTATAAGAGCAAATATTTTTCTGGTCTCATATCACCTTTTCCAGATGAAACATTTCACAACCCAGCTGACATATAAACAGAAACCAAAATATTTTCCTAAGGTGCATCACTAATCCCACTCGGGGCCTCTAACTTGTAATTTATTTGTCTTACCTCACTCTGAAATAATGTACACGTTGGTTCCAAGCTACTGTCTAACAAGTACTTGTACACAGGATAAATAAATCGCACTTGCAAATACTAGGCGCTCCCCGGGTGATTTCTGTTTCCCTGCCAGTCCCTGCCCAGCACGTGCACGGCAGCGTCCCGGCTCCTGCCCTCGCCTGCCTGCCTGCCCGCCGCCCCTGCCCGCCGCTGCCAGCACAAAGCTGCGCAGCCGCCTGCAGCCTTCGTCAGCACGAGGCATCTGTGGTTCGCAACCGCTTCGTAGAAATCAGCATACTGGAGTCATTTTTAGCAGGGGTTTCCTGTAATGTAACCCCTTGCCGTGTGCCTATGCTGTAACCAGCTTTTCCTTAAGGAATAACGAGGAGCGATGACCTTCTTCTGACGCTTTCTGTAGCAAATCTCCCTGTGTTAACATTCAATTCATTAGAGTTGCATCTAATACTATGTGCACGGACTGCGGTAATCACAACTTCCCTACAAGTATTTTAACATATTTCATGAAGAGCACAAGATAGATTCAGATACTAAACCAGGGGGATGGAAACGTTTGAGTTGAAGGCAGCTGAGAGGCTGCTGTAAGGATAGAGCATCACTAATATCAGGTTAATTAACTCTTGCCACTTATTAATTGGGCGACCAGGATCAGAAAATGGAGGAGAGATTGCAAAACACAACTGGACGGCCAAATCCTTAGCCAAGGCAAAATCAGTTATCAGCGCTGATATAAAGAGTTTTATTGCTTGCAGCAGGAGGAGCTGGAACATCAAGGTTTAAGTAACTCACCCAAGGTCACTGGGCAAGTCTATGGCAGGGCTGCCCAGAAAGAAATCTTCTGTCTGAGGACACCCCAGCACAACGCCACATCTTCCCAGAAGGTACGAAAACACGGACGGGACCTCCAGAGCCACCGAGTGCCACCCTGGCCAGGCACCAGGTCCCACGTGCCTTTCCATCGGCTCTGGGCGTTTTGGAAGTTGCCTACTCAAAGCCTGTCGATCCCTCCAAGAACGTTATGAAAATGTGTTTCTTTAAGGACTACAGAGAAAATGTGAAATTTTATGTTTAGAAAAGAATAAAAATTCAAAAAAACTTAAGCTTTTCCCCTTGTAAGCCTTCCAAGTCAGGGAAGATAAATTCTTTTGGCCCAGTTCTGAAGTCATTGAAAGCACGTGCCAAGTTGCACAAGCTAGTTATCTATGCTCCAGCAAGGACTGGACTTACAAAGCACTGAAATCTCTGGTCCCAAGCCAGCTTAAGCATATACTTAATTTTAAGCATGCGAACAGCCGCAGCGACTTCAATGGTAGTATATATATGCTGAAAGTTAAGTGTGTGCTTAAGCGTGCGGCTGGAGCGGGGCCAGAGCACTTGGTGACTCGCAGCACCGAGGTCTGATCTCCTACCAAAGCCTGTCCTAGGGAGGGATTTCACTCCAGCCAGGCAGGCTTTGGAAAGGCCAGGCAGGACTCAGCTGGTCAGGAGCCAGCAGACCTGTCCTCGCTGTCTGGAGTTTTCCTCCGCATGCATTGAGGAGGTTTTGCCCTTGTCACTTATATTATCCATCAGACATCTGGTGGCTGCATAAGGCAGAGCGACATTGCAAGGTGAGATGATGGAGTGAAAAAATTATTGCAACTGGCATGTCCTAGCCTAAGGCTTTCGGTCATTTAACTCATCTCACTCTCATCCTTGGAAAAGACTGTACTCAAAGGGCAGGAGATTCACCCTTCTACATGCCTCATGTTTGCACTTGGCAATTTGCAGTAACAACTCCAAATGCAAACAGGAGTCAGGCAAAGATGGCTCACCGTTTACGCCTAAAAGCAAAGCTTTCAGGAATAAGCAAGAAGTACTTACAAAAAAAGTCATACAAGGACTTCCACTGCCTTGAATAACACCAGCATTTTTTTACTTGACAATGGCACTCTGACCTCATGTTACAGAAATCACAAAAAGTGACTAGAAGGGTGCGTGTACAGTGAATTATCCTTATGAGGACAAATTAAAATTACAATTTTTCTTACTAAGTCCTTATCTTGGAATTTCTCTGTCTTCTCCCATCAGATCACCGTCTACAAGAAAGCCCACTACGTACAGGTTTTTCAATCAATGGTAGATGAGCATTTGTGCACGGGTTAAAGTCTGCTGCCAGATGCTCGGCGTAACTCCTTGACTTCAGGCGAACAAGGTGATGTGCACCTGTGGAGACGCCGACCGAAGGGACCACGCCAGATCCCCCATGCCCTGCAGGCTGCTGCCCGCGGGGAACTGCCTCGCTGCTTCAGCCACAGCCTTCCGTCTGTGTCACGGAGACAAACGGATCTCCCACAAAAGCAGAAAAAGATAGAAGTGGGTGCATCAACCCAAACAAATGAAAAAAAATCGAGGGTAAGAGGAAAGTCTGTTAATTCACCCTGTGCTTTATGAAATTTATGAAATGCAGCGAGCTCAAACTCGGAAGCACAAGAACCAGATTTTTATAGCCAATCTTCTTTTTTCTTCCTTCAATAAAACACGTTTTGGAGCACTGATGGCAAGGACATGCTTTGCTGTGATTTATGAAGCAATGCAACCTATAATGTAATTTGGGATTAACCATTCAGCCAGAAGCTGCCCAAAGGGATCAGGTACACAGAGAGGGATGAGGGAGAAAATTCGGAGTCTGCAAATCCAAATCAGGATGCCTCAAATTCTTGCCTGACCCCACAGCCCCTGTCCCTGGTCTGGCAGATTTCCCTGGATCCAGGAAGAACCGCCCCAGCTTCCCCAGCACCTCGGCCCCTTCCCAGCACATCTGGGATGATCAAAGTGGGTGTTTTCCCTGCCTGCTTCCCCAGGCGGGCCTGATTCAGCCGCTCAGCTCTGCACACGCTTTACAGCCCCCTCTAAATACATTTCACAGCACCAACTGGCTGAAGCACCGCACCAAACACGGGACCACTCACACCCCGAGATGGAACGGCCCTGTTACGCACAGCCCCCCGGGCGGGGGAGGAAAGCCCGTCTCTCCCCGGGGACCTCGGCGTCAAAACCCGGGTACCGTGACCTTCTGGGTTCCAATACCTAAATCCTCCTGTGAAACCAGCTTTGGTCCATGTGAATGGTTTGATGATTAGAGCCATGCTGCTTGTCAAGGCAAGATGGATTCTGAGAGCTGCGGACTACCATTCTCATGGACAATAACTATTCCACTGAAATCACAGCTTACACATATTTAAAAGGATAAACCTGCTACTAATAACTACGAATCAAAAGAGAAGATTCCAATTTTAATGCCAGAAAGCTCACAAAAATCTTCAGTGTGTTATAAACAAGTATCTATCATTATAAACTAAGTTCAGCATGTAAAAATCCAAAGATGGAGTTTATTGTCTTTAATGGCTGAAAAATGACAAGTGTGTTTGGTTGAAAAGGAATTTAGCAAGAAGTAGTTCTGTACAACACCCAAAATCCATCTTAAAGTAAGAAAATCACTGCTGACAGTTTTACAGTAGAATTAAGCTGCTGTGAACTCTCAGAAGTGGGGCTAATCACAAGTTTCTGGGGAATTTAATACAGAAAAGAAATCTGATTATTAGGGAGAATCCTATAACTCAGGTAGAAGCTGATCCTACACCTTTTCCAGTCTAAAATTACGAATCAAACTGCGGACATTTTGCAGAGGGGATTGCAGAGGGGATTACTTTCATCGGAGCAACCACTGTTCCAACCTTGTGTCCTAACCATCTTCCCACCAGCACAAAGCCATCTATCCATGAGTACACTTGGAACAAAGCGTCGGGAGGAAAAACTGGCTTTAAAACCACTGAGAAGCAAATCCAAGGAGGTAAGCAAGCAGGTGTCAGGTACTGGCTAATGGAGATAACGAGAGGGATGCATTGGGTCCGATGATGTGGTTATGTAAATACACGTAGAAATATTTCCTACAGTGGGCAAGCTCAAAGGTGGAAGCTGTCCAAGGGGAATCTCTGAAAAACCCCGGACAGCAGCAAAAAATGTGACAAAAACCTTGCCAAATGTTTTAGTGCTCTGCTGAAAGATCAAGGTGGAAGGAGCCTCTGCGTTGGAAGCCTTGGAACAAAGATAGACTTTCCTGGAACAGAGCGCGTAACTGTGCAAACATCAACCCAGCATCTCAGTTGTGAACCGAAGAAATAACAATAATAATTTTACAGAGCGAGAATAAAATGGAAAGGGGGAGAAAGGAAGTAAAATCATCAGCCAGTTCCAGGTACACTGACCTCCCTATCTACAGATTAATTTAAATCAAGGAAAGAGGAAAAAAACATGGGACATGAGATGAAGTAAAAAAAAATATTTCTAAGTACAGTAAGTGACCAGATTGGAAAAGTATCTTGGGAGAAGTAACTTTTCCTAAGCACACAAGTGTTACCTTTGATACATTAAAAGGTCAACAGAGGCACGAGTAGTTTCATATATGGAGAACTGATTCAAAAGGTATGTTATGTTCAAAGCACGGAGGGAAACGGTGGTGCAGCTCTGGTGTCTATCAAGCCACGTTTATTGATGTTCTTGCTAGCTGAGGCAAGGTTTGGGAACATGGATCATAACACCATTTTTATACCCTATAAAAGTACACTGCAAAGTGATGAGAAACGTGGATTGTTGAGTTGTGCCAGGCAAGTCCATTATAAAGAAGGAACGTACTTTCTCGGGAGGCTTTTTACAATGCAAAGAGTAATTCTTTGCTTGCTGCGAAAAAAATTGGGAACCCTCCAAAGCATATGTTTCACAAATCTCCAAAAAGTGGAAAACAAGATTCTGTGAGGAGAACTCTAGGGAGTGCAGTGTGAGAACAGAAGTTGGGGACGAGCTTCCCGCATGTCCCGCGCTGGGGGCAGATGGGGCAGGGACCAGCCCAGGACCTCTGGTAGCACGCTCCCAGTCTGCACAGCGGCTCCTTCCTCAAGGCGTTCGCCTCCATAGCTGATCTTAGGGCAGGGTTTGGGACTAGCACTGGAAGCTGGTTATCTTCCCTGCAATTACAGCAGATTTTGTTTAATAGCATTCAAAACAGGAGGTGAAAATAGAGATGTTTAAGACCACCTGCATTTTCTGCTTAGTCGAGCAGAGAACTGCCTTCTCATTCCAAGGTGGAGAATTAGCATCTCAGCACCTTGTTTCTTCAAGACATTTGACCTTTGCTGCTTTACAAACTAAGACACTGGCTAATTTTCATCTAGTTGGACACCGTTTGGAAGCTACTGAGGAAGTGGGATACGTTGGAGGTGTTTGGGTGAAATATTTAAACTGGAGAGTTGCCACTGAGCAGAAGGCACCTTTTCCCCAGAGCCCCTGAAGTCCTGCCAGGGCGGAGAGGAAACACGGCCCAGAGATGATAAAGACCTTCAAGTGCATAATTCAATCTTTTTCACGTCAACTTTGAAAGTCAGTCCCAAATCCATGCCAATATTTAAGCAGGTTTGTTCGTCAGGAGGGACAAGGGAAAGCCTCACGTAAAGAGGTGATCTTCAGGTCGATGCAAACAAGGCTGCAAGGAATTCCTTACCGAGATTGTTTCCAATACACTCGGAATATCACTGAAACCAGAGCGAATGGAAATAGAAAAATAACTCTCCAGCTTTATGTCTGAGTCTTGTTGATACCACTCTGACCAGCCCTTGTCCATCTTATGCCTTAGTTTCTCCACCTATATAATAGGCATGAGACAATAAAGCTACTTGACTTCAGTTTTCCAAAAAACTGGAAACGCTCTCAGGTCTCCGTAGCAAGTCAGTGCATATTGTTGCTCACAAAGGACCCCTGCTAACAATACAACTTTGGAACACCTCAAGAATCCAAACCAGACAAGTGCCGTGCCCACCTACATCAAAAAGCTGCCATTTTTTAGACCACCCTATGGTTAGGCCAAAAAGCCTGCGAGGCCTTAGCTTCTGCGGGCCGTAGCATCAGAAGTTTTAGGCAGGTTTAGAGAACCCATCCTAATACTCACAGCAGTGAAGCTGAACTGGCAATCTCACTGTTGCTACAGCGTGCAATTCATCTCTGTGCTGAGAGCAGGCGTGAGGCCAATATACCATGTAAGACCCATTTTCAGGGCTTAGTAAGACTGAAGTGCTGCACAGACCTTGGGCTAGCCGTCAGCACGGGAAGGGAATTTACCCATAATCAACTAGCAAGAGCCTGTAGCGCAAAAATTTCTGCAGGACCTGTCACAGGATGACAGCTACAGAAACATAATAATCCAACGGACTTGTAACCACCAAGTCCACCTACCCTTCTCATATAAATAACAGGTCCAAGACAAAGGAAGTGGAAATTAGATGCTTGTGGTGAACTGCCGAGAGCCAAAGACCTTATAAGATACCCAGTACTTACATCTACACTTAATTAGGAGTGAAACTGCAGACATGAGACCTCAACATGTGGTATTCACATGTGGGCTCAAAAATACTGTCAAAGCCAGTTTTCTTACGGTTAAAACGTTGAGGTTATGATGCAGAGGGAAAGTCAGGAGATGCCTGATCGACAAGCCCAGCTGTCTGCAGAATGACACGCTGTGCCCTACCAACTCAAGACGCTCCAGCGCTGTTTGCACAGATGCCAAGTTTTGCCCTTGTACCCCGTGCAAGCCGGATGACTACAGAGAGGTCCCGAGATGTCTGTTGTATGTACTGATTGAGCAGTTAAACCTAAACAAGAAGAAATCTGAAATTCAGATGTTAGTGTCAAAACTAATAGGAAACAGGATGCAGCTAGAATGTAAATACAGTGGTCCAAATTCTGGGCTCAGTTACGACCCAGTGAGTCCAATATCAGCACCGGGAAATGCCATTCTGCTGTACATTAATGAAGAATCTTGTCTCGCAGACCTAAAAATAAACTTATAACTTTTTTTGACCCTATGTAAAACCTCATCAAGATTTTCTCCAGGAATAGGCAAAGGACAAAATTGCTTGTTATCGTGATATTACTTGACTTCAGAGATGCCTACAACAGAGTTGGGGTCTACCGGTGAAATCCCAGTTTCACCGAAACCAACAGGAGTTTTGCCAAGGCATTCAGTGAAGGCAGGATTTTACCCCAAATCTTTACAGGGGTATCATTTTCTGAAGAGAAAAATACATTAAAACACAAATGAACGCTCTTCTACAGATATTTTAAACAGATTTTAAAGAACATATCGAACTTAATTAAGAGTGCAAATATGTGGATGTCATCTTCACGTTGTGTATAAACAATTTGTCATGACTCACATTTCTACAAGACTGTAGTGAGTTGGACTAGCTCTCTGCGAACAAAACCAGAGACATCTGCAAATCGGATTTAAATTTTTTTTTTTTTTTAAAAACAAAATGATTAAAAGTTGAAGAAACACTTCCATATGGAAGAATCTTACCCCAACAGGTCACCACAAAGACACTTCAAACACAATAAAACAGGAAGTGCTAAAAAAAGCATAGCAGCTCACAAAAACCCCCACAACCTTTTCCACAGAAAAAATATATGTCACCCTGGGTAGAAAAACCATTTGGCAGTGTAATGTGTCTTTAATCTGCTCAATTTGCTTATTATAGTAAAGGGTTAGAAGAATTTTCAAGCAGTGGCCAAAAATACTACAATGATATCCTCCCCTCGAAAAGTAAACTTACTTAAAGTGAATTAACTTCTTCAACTTAAATATTTCAAAGCTGAAAGTACCCCCACAAAAGAAAAAAAAAAAAAGAAAAAAAAGAAAAAAAAGAAAAAAAAGAAAAAAAAGCTGCTGTCCACAAAGGAGGGTTTAACTGCTCAAACCCGGGACCCAGCAACCGTTTGTCCACGCCGGACCGTGCTCTGCTCCCCGAGGCAGCTCTGCAGCGCTTGCACTAGGGGAGCAGCAAACACCCAGCTGAGTTTTTTATGTGCCTCTTACTTGACTTTAGAAGGGAAAATGCACTTTGAGGCACCACGGAAGGAAAATATCCTGGTATTCCTCGATTTTAGTCCTAAAGGCCCCACGCACGGGGCTGCGAGCAGAGCACCCGGGAGCAGAGCACAGAGGTGCTGCTGGCACCAGAGCCGAACTCAGGATTACCCAACCTCAGAAACAAATTGATTTTGAGCCTATCAATTCACCAAATTGCTTATCAGGTTTGAGAGCCTTTAAAAACTGAGATAATAGTTAGAGGAGATGGATATAACCCAGAAAAAACACCTCTGAAGACGCATGTTCCTTTTGTGTCTACCCTAACACGAACGGGGCACGGGGAGGTTTTAGTTAATATTACTGACTTCTCAACTCTACTGACTCGAGTATTTGGCCATTTTAAACCTGATACTTTATAAAAATGCTACGTCAATTCTCCAGGTTACCTACAAGTAGAAAACTGTGCACGTGACCATCCTGCAACTGCCCGTGGCACGGATGGGCACAGCACCGAACCGGGGAAAGCCAGCAGCATCTCCTCCTGGCTGCCGGCACTACAGAGATGCCTGGAGGAGGCCAACCAAGATAATAAGAGGAAAATTTAAGGAAATCGAGGCTGTCTGCTCTTGATATTTAATATCCACGAGTTAAAGACAGAAAGGTGCAAAAAGCTTAATAGTATTTGTGGCTGAAATTAAAACTTAAAAAGAAACTTATAGTGAACAGTAATGTATGCAATGACATCTGGGACTGTAATCAGCAAACTGCTTTCAAGAGCTGCCAAAGCAAACAGCCAAATAACAAATCCACTTTACAGATCATCAATCTGGTCGGGCACTTGCCAAGGTAAATAGTACAAGGCTGAAGTTTGCTTTGCAAACCAGTGAGCTGGGAGTTTAGCAAGGCCTGCTTCCAGGACAGCAATGCTGGGGCAGGGTCCTCGTAGGGCTGGCACAGAGAAAAGTTCAACTATCCGATATTCAGCCAGTGAATTGGGGTGCATAGAAAGATGAAATATAACCACCATTAGGAATTTAAAAGAAAAAAAAAAAGAGATTCAGGTTATGTTCATAACTCATGTCATGATGATGACTATTAACGCTGGTACAGCTCAGACGCAAACCCTCAGATAAAGCAGAGTTTATTGTAACGCTGCTTTGCAGATTGGGCAACATTTCATGGGAACTCCAAACCTAAGACTGAAAAAAATTAGTAGGAAATGAACCTTCTTTTATTTTCAAATGAGATAAAATCTGGCTCCAACTACCATATTTTACATTTTAGGGAAGAGGATATAAAACATCAAACAGTGATTTTTTTTTTCGTTATGAATGCAAGAAAGATAATTTATGGCGGCTGCAAAACATTTATTTAAGAAGTAAAGCCTTTATGTTCTGTATACAATTTATAGGGTTGTAAAAGAAAGAAGTGAAACAACTGCAGCCATAACATGTGCATTTATGAATAATAATTGTAAGTCCGTTTCGTTGAATACAACTTCTGCTTCAGAGTTCATTCTTCAGTTGATTGGGAAGTCCTTGAGTGCAATCTCAGATTTGTTTAACGTTACACTCCTGGCTAAGAGGAAAAAAGGGAGTTCGTGACAAAACTGCTCAGCACTGTATGTCAAGAACTGAAGAGAATAATATTTTTCAACCGGTGAGAGACGGCATATTCCTGGTGGAAATTGCCTCAGCTCTGTCTTCAAGTACAAATATTTGATTTTTGCTGCAGTCAGGCGGGTGCGTTGCGACACTGAGAGAGGAAAGCCTCCAGCCTGGCCGTGCCGCACACGGCTTCTCATTCCCTTACCTCGGGGCTAGACAGAAAGGGACTCTTTCCCTTATTGCAACCAAAACCCCATTGCTTAAGTGCTGTGTTGATAAACATAAACCAAATGTGATGAAATTGGCCCAATATTTACTGCGAGAAAGGTGACTATTAGCACAGCTGTAACATGACGTGGATGCACGGGCTGGGGCCACGCGTGCGTGTATGCACGGCAATTAAATGCACAGTTACCACTTTTTTTTTTTTCTTTCCCCTTTTTCTCTTTAATTTGTCATGTATCCTGGGGAACAACATGCAGCAGTGCTCCACACTTTGCCAGCGTGCCGGCAATACTTCTTTTCAGCGCTCAGGAACCTGTAACGGGGTTGCCTCCAACCACACTCAGGCTCCATACCCTAAAGCACCGGCAGTCCCTGCCCATACCCTACGGTTTGATCATTGTCACCTGTTTTTGAGTAATGGTAAGTGCCTCAAACAGTTACTTTAAGTTTTTAGCTAATCAAACCATGATGAAGCATGGGAACAATTTAGAGCTCTAGTTGGAAATAAGTAAGTGGATCCCCCACAGGCACAAAAAAATTCTGATGACGAATCTTTCATACTAATCAAGAGGTCCTGTATTCATAATCAGTTGAGTCTCACGAACGTCCATACAGTGGGGCCAAGTTCCCAGTGGGTATTTATGGCACAGCCTGCTCCGAAAGGCTCAGTTCTCCACTCCAGATACAGCTTTTTTCTCTTTTTATCCCGCAGACTGTTCTGCTGCAGACTCCGAAGAGCACGCTGCCTTCTGCACAAGCGAACGCTGCTTTTCCACGCCGGCCGCCGCAGTGCCGACCCCCCCGGGTGTGCGCAGGTCTGTCTGGTGACCATCGACTCGCCATTCACCTCCATCCCTTCCTTACGCTCCAACTAGCTAACGCTGACCTTCAGCTTCCTCTGGTGAGACGCTGGATTTTACTTACGCGATTATTTTCTATTTTTGGGAAGTTCTCCCTTCTACTTCTGTTACATTGAAAAAAGCCAGCATCTGGTATCACAATACAAACAGATATGGCTACCCTAAACACTGAGCTTTCAGAGGCTTGGCAGGATCCCTGATCCGCGCTGCGAGGAGCTGCCGGTGGCCAAATACACTGATAAAAAGGATGTGTAACTCCTCAACACTATCCATGATGGAAACAACTGCAGCTCTCACTGGAGGTCAGGACGCACACGAAAACAAGCCTACATGTGTAGCAGATTACAACAAACACATGGCCAAGATGGACTCGACAGATCAAATGTTGGAATCGTATGATGACACATGGAAAAGTGGAGTTTAGCAGGGGAAAAAAGCAACTGAGAGCCCATATGTTCAATTAGCAAGATACAAAGCTTTTGTTGTATACCAAAAATAGCAAATAAAAGTCTGTTGTCATTTTTGGATATCCAGATGTGTTTCATTTCCAGCTTCACATCTGAACGTGTGGACCTGCCTGAAGATGAAAGAGAGGAAAGTGTGGCAATGGCTGAAGGGTATAATTACATCAAAACTCTTCCTTCCAAACAATGGGCGATTACGTTCCCCCGCACCTTAGGCAGCTCAGCCTGCGCAGGAGCCCGGGGCCGGCTGCTTGGCCTTCAGCAGGTTTTTACCTACTTTCCAGAGCAGGGACGGCACCTCAGCAGAGACGTTCTCTTGCGAACGTGATTCCTCCTCACGCTGACAGAGCTGCCTCTCCCGTGCTCCATCAGCTCGATCACCTTCCTGCAGTGATGAAACGATATCTCCCCAGGCTACGAGTGGAAATTCTCAGCGACCAATTAAGAAAAGTCTCTGTCTTGATGGTTACTTTGAAATATCCCATCGTTTCAAAGAATCATATGAGGATCGGGATTTATGGACCTCCTGGGCAGACTCACAAAGGGCAGAAGTGAATGCCAAGTCACGAGCATAACAACAGCTACCTGGCCAGAGACCATATAAAGAAAACACCAGTCTATAACCAATAAACACAAGTTACTTAGGTAGCACTCAAACAAAACCAGATGGTCTCATCTACTGCAGGTTTCCCTTTTCTTTTCTCATTTTTCCCCCTCGGTGTTTTTGAATTTAAATTATACTCAAACAAGGAACATTTGTCAACGGTACGACGAGGCTTCAGGTGTGCTACCCGGTCTGACACGCTGTTTAATTAAGGCAGGAGTTTATTCAACCAGCTTTTAGAGAAGGAAAGGCGAAACTGTGGATGCCAGCGGTGCAACACACACCCTCAGCAGAGCACTTGGCTGAGACTTCTCCTGGTGGTCACCAGCACCATCTCCAAGCCCACACCTCCCAAGCAGCAATGCGTTTATTCTGCAGGCACGGCTGTGGGGCAGTATTATTATCTCTCATTCACAAATGGAAAAACTGAAACACACAGAGATTGAGTTACATGCCCAGGATCACCCAAGAAGCCTGTGGCTGAGCTGGGATTAGACCTTCGAGCTTCCCAGTCCTTGCCCAGCTCTTAACCACAACACCATCCTTCCTGAATGCTTTTATGTAGTTATATTTATCTTTATGTAGGGTCATCTTGGCTCCCATTAGAAAAAGCACATATGGTTTCCAGTCCTCAAATTGCCTGGGTAAGGGTTAAATATTCAAATATAATGTTATTCCTGGCATTTATGGAAAAGTTTCTCAGTGCCGATTCCAAAATCCCATGGCTTTTTTTGAGCTGCTGCTCTGTATCACTGATAGTTATAAACGGGCTTGTCACTTCCATGCCTGTGAATCGATAACAATGAAGTCCTTTATCCAAAGGATTAAAATTAGGCTAAATGATGCAAATATAGCTACACATTTGCATTTGCTAACGTTCTAATATGAATTTTATGACCGTACAATTGGTATCAACAGAACTACAGGAAGAAGAAAAACCAGTGAATGCTCCTGCAATAACCTATCTATGCCCAGCATAATCCCATGAGCTCAAATTCCTTGTCTTATGCCTTTATCATAAAGTCTCAAATCATAAACCCCCTCTGGATTGCAGTGAACAGCCGTAGCACACCAAGGGTTAATCAAAACAGAAATGACACTAATGACCACCAAACGTAAACAAGCACCTCTTACCACCATAATCTCATTGGCACCGCTGCAAGAATTATTACTAAAAACTATTACTAAAATTATTACTAAAAGAAATCCAATAGCAAAACCACTTGTACCAATCTGTACTTAGGGGTCTATTCTGGGCATCGCCTCCACCTGGGTGGGTGGTTAAACACTTTATTCCTGATTCAGCTAAACCAGAATTGCTGCACTTTGTCTCAGAGAGTCCCTTTGGTCGCATCCAGACCATTCGAGTAACCACGCTGTGGTCCCAAGGGAGAGGCAGTCTGCTCTCACCCACGTGCAGGGGTGCAGCAGACAGGCACACCGGCCAAGGCGCGATGACTGCACAGACAGTTGTTTTTACACTCTGGCGTGCATCCGAGCAACTTTATTCTTCTTGTGTTACTACGTCGTGTTGTACTGCTCTGTGTAAAGACCAGAAAGAAGAAGAAAAAGGAAGATTTACTATCACGGTCTATCTTCTAGGTTAGTAATGATTGATGGACTCTGTGTTTGTATCTGATTTTTGTTTCCACTCTGTGTAATGTATAAAGGAATAAGAGGAGTGAGTAATACATCTTGCTCCCAGAAAGCAGCAGACAAGCAAACCCACGCTGGGGCATTACTGCCAGCACGGTGCGCTGCAGGAGTCACCCAGCAAATGCCAAGGGATAGGAGCTCCCCGTATCGCCCGAGCAGCCACACGGAACCTCCGAGTCCCTGCTGCTTCCCCACCGAATACCAAACTGCAGCCCAGGGAGGTTTCGTTACATATCCTCATGTTTTTCAGCTCATTTAGAAAGGTTGTATCTGCATGCACGGTTTGGAGGGTACTGATAACCACACCACATTTGAAGGAAAGCTCGGTGTTTCCACCTAATCCGTACCATCTGCAGGTCTAAGATACCATGTTGTTTCTGCAACTGTTCACTTTATTATTATTAAATAGATCAGCCACAAGATCCATCCAGCCCAAACAAGGGGAAAACACATTCCACAGACCGAAGGCAGTTGGATAAAAAACCTTCCTGCGCTCATTAAATATTGTGTCAGACATTCACCAGGCACCATGCTTTTTAAAGATTTGTCTGTTTACTCCATCATTACTAATATTCGAGATACATTTAAAGTAAATAGGTTAGGAAAGCATTTGATCTCATTGCTACGTAGCACAGAATCCTGGTAGACTGAATTTCCTGGTACAATGAACTATTCTGAGATTCCTTGAAATCTTGACTTGTTCTCATCTATCCCAGCGCTAACACCAGTGCTGCTCTGGTAAAACCAAGCTGCTGTTGGGAACGAAAAACCAGTATGATTTATTTAATAACTTAATATCTCCGGCCCCAATTCAGCAGAGGTCCAGGAACTGATTGCAACCGTGCCATGTGCCTTGCTGACTCCAGGACCAAAGTCTCGGCCAGCATCACCCGTGGGGGTGTGAGCCGCTACCCACCGCCGCAGGCAGCGCCAGCAGTGCCCACTCAGCCGTTTGCCTGCCTGGCTCTTCGCATAAAACCCCTGCAAAGCCATGTGGGTTTAACGGTAGCTGCAGGAACATCCGCTCTGGCATCAAAGCCAGTCTGAAAGATTGCTGCCGCCGCCGCGTCCTTCCCAGCCCTTTCCCTTGTCCCTCATCGCCATCCCTCTGCTACAGCACGTCGTGGGCTCCGTTCTGCTCATACGCGTGTAAAGGAAACATGCTCTACTTGATCACTGAAACAACGCTAGAACAGGGGGGGAAAAAAAACCCAAATCCACAAACGCCAAAAACTTGCAGCAGCAGAGCTGAGGGGAAATGAACTGTGGGGTTGGAAGGAGAAGGCAGGGTCAGGGAAGGGCTGGGAGCCTCTTAAACGGGCTTTGCTGCGGGATAAGATGCTCATGTAACTACACCCTTATTAGTGTTATTTTTTTAAAGCTGGATCATTTCACAGATCTGCTTTAAAAACATGTCATAAATGAGATCTGCTGCAATGGAACAGTAATATGTGCCTACAGCTGGAGCCTGAACGGAGCTGTGCTAATTTAGGCCAGCTGAAGGCCCGAGCCTGTATTGCCCCAAACTTTGCTTCGCCAGTCTGAAGGCGGCAAGAAGTCCCAATCGCCCATGCACTATTTTTCCCTCAATGTAACACCTGTCCAGAAGATTAATCTTCTTGGTAGTACAGATTAAAAAAAAACACTAAACAACCCCCTCAAAAGCCGTCGTTTTAATTTAAGGTTTCATTTTGAAACAGTTGGAAAAGTTCCAGATCTTCAACGATTTTTCCCAAAAATAAAAAAGCATGTTCTGCAACTGATTTTAAAGATCTGTTCTGTTTATTTATTTATTTACTGATTCTAGTATTCCCACGACTGCTCTTTTAGAAAATGAACCCTGAGGTATTTCTTGCCATTCAGTCCCTGCCAGGGAAGCACCTGTATTTCTCAGCGCAGGTTGTGACGCTCCGGCAGGGAAATGCCGGTAACTACATAAAGGGATTACCCGGCACTCTTTAACTGGGTGGCAGGAGAGCCCTTCGGCTTTTTAAAAACCTAAATCCTTGAGAAGTGCCAGCGGTCCCGATGAGAGGAGCGGGCCTGGCGTTCCCCATGACCCCGGCTTCCCACGGAAAACTGGGCAGAGAGGGAGCGATAACGGGAGCCGCACGAACACAGAGCTCACGGCGCTGCTGCCCTGGGACCAGGCAGGTCCCTTCTACACACAGACCGCAGCAGAGGACGAAGAGAAGAACAATAACACACGCAGAGATTATCTCGTAAAAGCCTCCGTATTTTCTCTCTGGAAGAGGCACAACCGCAGCTCCGGCCTCTGCTACAGCATCCGACGTGCAGCCTCAGGCAGGTCACTTCATCTCAGAAGCTGTTTTACAGCTGTCTCAGCTGTACAGACAGACAATACCTCCTTGCACTGAAAAGCATAATTCACTAATGCCTATAAAACAGTTGGTGCTTTCCACATGCAAGTGTTAGGAGGAGGCGGGGTGTTGCTGCTCTTTCAAGGAAATGTTCTGTGGCAATTACATTGTGAGAGACACCCCGGCTTTGCCAAATGACAATATTAGGAAAGTATGTAGACAAAAGCCAAAAGAGAAAACCTTTTTAATTATAATTTTGGCACTTAAGCAACAATTCATATTGACAAGCCTCTATGCAAGCTACTCACGCTCCTGCCGATGGACGCGCACAGCCTGGGCTGCCGGCTTGGAGGAGCTCGCGCTGGGGTTCGCACGGGGCTGCCGCCCTTACCAGTTATCCTGCTGGGTACGTGAGATGTATTTCCCGTTGCGCAGAAGGAGGAAAACGAGATGGAGAGCGCAGAAGAAGTCCCGTCGCTCCCGCAGGACAGTGGAGGAAGCGGGTGATGGAGTCCAGGGTCGGACCTGGCTCCCTGCACCGGGCTCCGGGGCTGCCCAGCAGGACTCTCCCTCCCAGCCTGCTCACGTGCCTTTCCCCATCAGCGTGAAAACTGGCCCTTGAATATTTATTATTATTTATTTATTCAATATTTATTGAATATTTATAAGCCTCATTTTTTCCAACCTTCTTGTTTATAGCCTGGTAGCTACTGGCCTAAATTCTAGTATTTATAGGTGTCATGGTATTTCCAAGGGATTGAGCATGTCTTCCACTGGAAGACCTCCATCAGCTGTGATGGGAAGCACCACCAGTCCCGTAGGAAGAGCAGGAATGTGACCAGACAGGACACCGGCGGGCAGCGGCACGACCTCCCCTGCCTTCACCCACCACGGCGGCAAGTTTTACTGCCTTGCAACATATGCGTTTTTGACACATTCTGCATAAATAATTTATTATGGAGACAGATTAAAGTTACAAGGCATTAAATCTTGCACTTTCAGCTTCACAGAGGTTTTCAGTACTGCTGGGCCCAGGGCTTGTTTTGAGTAACCCGGAGAAGAAAAAATCCAGAGTGTTCCCATGATATACGTTAAAGTAAGCTGCTTTTTATTTCAATTTGGAAAAAGTTAAGTAAAGCAAACCCTCAGATCTAAGCTATGGGATTGAAGGAACAGGTTGCAAGGAGAGGAGGAAATTCAACCATATCCACATGAATGACTCAGATTCAGTTTCTAAAACCATATCTGATTAACCAAAGACTTCCATTTTCATCTAGTGACTACACTGAATATAAACAGACATCAATCACTGAGAAAAAACAGTAATTACCCTTTCTACCAGTTGAAGCCATGACTTCCATAGCATGTGCCAGAGACCTTTTCATGACATGACATCCCTATAATTTGGCATTTTGGGGCAGCAAGAGAGGCGGCAGCAGAGCCGACAAGCCTCCCTGGGATGACACGCTGCTCGACACCCTGCTGCTGCAGCAGCCCTGTGGATCGCTCCACCTGCGTGAAAAGCTGAAGGCTCACACGTCTTTAAATCCCCGAGCATCATTACATTATAGTATTAGCATATAACTCTGTCCAGATCCTTCCAAAGCCACCTAGCCTCTTCTTTTTCATTTCCCCAGGCTTTCTCTGGAGCGGCTTGTTGCACCCTGCAAGCTCTCTGCGCTCTCAGGGTCAGGCAGAGGATTTTCAGTCCAAGTTCAGACTCACGACACAACGGTCTGATGCAAAATGTAGGCGCTTGTTACCAAAGCCGTCCTTTGGGAAGCTGTTTCAACACTTTGCTTTTGTGCTTAATAAGATCTTTTTCAGAACTACCGTTATCTGTGAAAAATCAGAATACGGAGCTATGTTTCTCAGAGACGTTTAAAAAAAAACAAAACCCAAGTGGGGAACCCGTAATAGATCAAAATGTCACTAATATAAAAGCATGCGCTAATAAAAATGCATTCTAAGAAACAATTGTATTGGGGAGAGGGACCTGATATATTAAAAATTACTTTGATGAACGTCAAAACAAGACCCTGAGGAGCTGGATTTCTCACAGGGACCGTTTTGCTGAGCTGCACCACACGACCAGAGCAGCAGAGAAGTGACAATGGAAAACTGTCATCTGCTGGTGGCCCTTCCGCAATTTATGACAACTGACTTACAGTCTCAATCCACTTAACAAAAGCGTCCAAAATACCAACCAACCAAAACCCAACCAAACCACGTAATATTCTTCAATTTTCCAGTCCAAAAGGCTTTTCACACTTGTCATTAGATGGCACTTTTGTTTGTGATCTCAGCAGAGACACCAAAACCAAATCAACGACGCGGGAACGGGATTTCAGACTATTTCTCCCTTCTAGAGCTGGTCCCTGCAAACGCGGGTGAGAGGCGGACTGGACCCCCCTACCTGCTCCCTGCACAAACAAAGCCATCCCGTGCACAACGCTATCAATGCAGCGCTCTTTCATGAACTCCAAATTCACTTATTTTAATAAAACATGCTACTCGAGCCATCTGACATTTATTATGCTTAAGCAACATAAAATGGAAAAGAAACATCTATGACCAGAAACAACCCTTCAACTCACTTTTATTGCCAAGGTTCTGAAATTCTTTTTTTTTTTTTCCCCCCTTTCTTTTTGCTAATAACAGTGCCTCCCTGCTTCACCTTGCCTGCTGCAATATTGCAGGAAATTCCCCGAAAAAAACTCTAATGTGGATCGCAGCTGTGCAGTTTAAAGCTGAACGAGCCTTTAATTTCAGGGGTTCAGACTGGACTGAACGTTCCTGTGCCCCGCTGTAAAGTTGCAAACACTTTCCTGCTCCTTCAGCGCGTGCTTCATTAGCAGAACGGACGCACAGAGAACCGTACCCTCTCCAGAAAAGCCCGTAGCACCAAGGTGATGCCGACGGATGTTAAACTTTGCTCGTTGGGGCAGTCCTGCTTCAAATTTGGGGTTCCGGCAGGCAAGCGGAAGAGTTGTGTCTTTAAGATCGCAACCCTTTGCCTGTGCCTGTATATCACTGCTCCATGCTGCGGTGGCTTTTCTGCCTGCTGCTCAAATTTGTCCAATTAGACACGGCCCCACAGGGTGGAATTCAGTGTGAAATGTGTCTACTGACGTCTGCAAATTAACCAACACAGACATGCTGCTTTAAGGCCCGTAAGTGACAGGCAGAGAAATGCCTGCCCGGGACAAAAGCAGGAGGACTGGCTGTGTAAAAGCCCAGATCAGCCTGTTAAGGGATTCCCAGACTCAGCTAGGTAAAGTGTGTGAGCTGCCGCGGCACTTCGCACCTCAAGCTGTGCTGTCTCACACCACTGACCCCTCCATGGCGACATAAGTCTCAAGAAGAAGCCAGGATTATCTGTCTAAGAGTCTTACATGTGTCATGTAAGGTCAGGTGCCAACTGCAATGTAAATTAGTAGTTAAGAGTATTGGTAGCTAGACAGATGCTGGGAGCCTCAATTAGAAAGAAAAGTCAGATTATAAGTAATTAAGAGATACAAAAAATGCTTCAGAGGCTAAATACCTAAACTGCCTCCAGTGTAATTTTTTTTTTTTTTTTTTAATAAAGCACGCATTCCTGAGGTCTCCCAGATTCTGCCTGAAACATCTCTGCAGACTCCAAAGCTGGTCTCCACGCAGACAAAAATCCCTGGCATGCTGGTGTCAAAGGTACCAGGAGGGGAATTATGGAAGCAGGGTGCCTTTATTGGGCAGAGTGCAACACAAGTCACATTTTTTGCTTCACAGCTGCTAGAAAAGGGTGAGCTTTTCCATCGTCTGCCATAAACAGGTCTATTGGCTTTTCAAATACACCTATAATTTAACAATTCCTGTTTTGAATATTGTTAAAGAGGAAGAGCGACAGCTATATCTCCTTTGAGAAGTGCTCCTATTGCGGTTGTATCTCCGAGATACAATAACGTACGCAGCTACCCATAAGCATATGCACTTACAAGTTGCTGACGACCTGAATCCCTTTTATAAATACGAAGACCCATAATAACTGCAGCACAGTAAGAAAATAAACCCATGAGTCTCATTTTAGAGATGAACAAGCCAGAGCAGAGAGTCCAAACGATACAGCCCGGGACCCAGGGGAGTTTGCAGACGAGGCAGGAAGGGTGCCGCAGCATCCCGCATCCCTAACGGCTCGCACGTCGGCATGCAGGAGCTCCCAGTTTAGGTACCACCGGACATTTGGCCAGTTGAGAAGAGCACTTTAAAGATATGCTTGATTTAGAGCCACTGAGATTTAAGAACCGTGCTTAAATGCTTTCCTTAGCATGGAAGAAGTTAAGCATATGCTTAAGTATATTATCGACGCGAGGCCAGAGCGATTACCCCGGTGAGATGGCGACTGCAGGGACCGCTGGCCCCGCAGTGTTTGTGGGGCTGGGCTCTTACATTTCAGAAAGCGTTAAAACACAGGGAAAACCATACACTCAGGTTACTTATCAGGGCGCTCCGGCTTTGAAGAAGCCACTCACTATTTTTAAGTGTTTTTCGTTTTTGGAGGCCGAAAGACCGTAATGGGTTCCTGAGAGCCCCATGAGACTACAGTAGCACCTGCAAAGGACTAAGGAACACTTATGTCAACAGGGAGCTCAATGCTAAGGCAAGCACTTCAAAATCCTGAGCAAATTCTTCCAAAATAGTTTCATGTTTCAGTTTGCTGTGTTTTCAAAATACCCTGTTCGGGGGGGACACATTTCTTGTTATTTTACAAATCATTCTGTATTTTCACAACCATAAATCATGGCAGGAATTGACAATCTCCTGACATTGATTAAATGGCAGCTGATCCTTGAAATTATATTACCATTATTTGTACGACACCTAAGGTTCCCAAACGCTGTTACGCCCTGGACAGCCATATAAAAATCCTCTGGCCACAGACCTCGCTCACATTTTATTGCACAGCAAATGATTACGAGCAAATAAGCTCCAGTAGAAGAGGGTGAAACTGGAAAACGCCGTTGCGGCCACGCAGATCGGGGTAAAAAGGAATCATGTAAAATATATGGTTGATGTCAAAGAGTAAGTGGATTTTTTTTTTCTTCCAAAAAAGCATCTTTATGGTAAAAGTATTGCAACACTACTGTATGACCTCCCCACCCAAAGCAAAGGCCCTGAACCGTCCTGTTATGCTGAAGGATGCCTAAGACAGAAGAATCAATCACCCAGACGAATGCAACTGCCTCTGGAATTTTACCTTTTTTTGTAATTTACTTGGTGGAAAGAAAATTTCTCTCCCTGACTTAAAGCTCTGTAAAGTTTTGCCATCAGCATCATCCCTCTGTCCAGACCTTAGCAGCCTTACCAAGGGTGCGGCAAAGAGGAGATTCACAGGAAAAGCTCTTTGGGAATAGGCAGGGAGGAGGAGCTGCTGGCATGGCTGCGAGCACCCTCACTGCGGGAACAAGAAGCTCTTGGTTATCGTCGGTAACAGGGCTAATTGAAGACCCCGTCTTACGCTCACAAGTTTTGCCATAGGACACGGAGCACAACAAACTTCTTTGTAATTTAGATCACAAGTTACAGAGATATTATCCTATGACGATAAAACTTGTCTTATGCAACAAGTTATGAGCTGAGTATGGGTGAGGGAAAGACTGGAAAGTATTGTTAACATGAACTGTTGGAAGGGTTTCTGCATATTTTTGTCACCCTTTTGTCCTTTCAGAAGCTGTGTGGATAGTTATGGCAGGGCCGACTATGTTATCTTATGTACTAAATCCGCCTAGATCTGTAGATGATGTCTTAGGGGGTGAAAAAGATTAATAAGGAATCACTCCAATGGCTTTAGGACAGCTAAGAATCTTAACCCATTTAACCTCCCCTAAAACACACAATCAGATCAGAGGAAGTTGTAGGAAACTCATTTCAAAGACTCCAGGCGACACTTTTTAGGTCAGATTTACAAAGCTCATTAGAATGAAGGTCTGTTACTTTAGATTTTAATACTAAGACATACTAAGAAACCCTCTTGCCCCATTTAGGAAACATACAAAGCAAAGAATGCAAATTTTAAAAAGAAACTTAATCTTAATGCATGTGTTCTGCCACCAAATCTGAGTAAAACCTTCCTAGCTTATGTTCTTACAGAAAACGGGCGAAAACACATCAAAAAGGGACAACAAATGCCTATTTATTTACATCTTTTTATCCTTTGAAGTAGCACGTGGAATGTACAGAGAATACGATTCTTTGCAAATTATACTTGCTCTGGAAGAAAGAGCACCGTTTAGACGCACAAGTTACTGAGTTTCCTTGTCCCCGTCAGCTTCCTAAAATCCTGTTTTCCTCAAAGGTGTGAGTGTGTCGAGGAGCCGCGACAGATGTTCCTGTATTCACGGCCACCGATGCCGACTGGCACCCACTTGGATATCTGTGCGCAGCTACGCAGAGAGGGGAAGGAATGACGGTGGTCAAGGCTCCTGCTCTCTGTTTTGTGCAGAGAGAGCACAAAAATTGAAGGCGAGCTCTAGCTGATCTTCTTTGCGATAAGACAGTGCCTCTTAAGTAGAGGAATTAGGACAGAAAAGTAGAAAAAAATACAACAGAAGTATGTCATTTCGGAGCCTAATATGATTGTACACATCTAGCCAGATTTTGGTCGAAGGGAAATGGTATGCTTGAAATAAAAAGGAAGAGATTACTTTATGTAATATCGGAATGACAAGCCATCAAAATTTTGTGGTTAATTAGGAGGAAAAAGTCCTATGTAGAATGAGGTAGATGGCTTGGCAAACTTTAATTTTAATCTTGTGATATCTCCTAATAACAAAAAGCCTCTATGATATATCAAACAAATTTATAAATGTATGATCAATACATTTGACATGTTATTTAATTATGATTCTTCATGACAGAGACAATATGAAAAACTAGTGTCAACATTCTGACAGTGGAATAAATAAATAGATGTAATTATTTCTTATACTGATCCCAGATGAATTGTAATGTATCAGGCCAGACTGCAGACCAGAGTTCTAAGGTTTCCTTAATATGATAGAGTTTGATGTAAGGGGTGTCATGTATCCAATATTTTGCTATTTTATTAGAATAAAAAGCTCTCTGGGGATTTCAAGTTCAAATGGTCACAAGTCTCCCCCTCCATTGCCATTGTGCTTAATGCAAGGATAAGCACTGAAATATGTTTAGAAAAATGCTAGTACAGCTGGAAAAAGCAAAACATTAGCCTGCATGAATCTGAAAAAAAACTCCGAACGCTGGGGTTGTTCAAAATTTCCCCCTAGATGTGATTCTTTTCGTCATTTTTCTCTACCCTAAGCACATGCCCGTCTTGGAAGAGAGGTCTGGACACACGAGATACCTGCGGTGTAAAGACAGTCCTCAGGGTTAGGCTCAGCCCAGGGCTTTTTGCAGGATAAACCCACTCCCTGCGGCAGAGCTGAACGGCGACATTCCTCCTCGAGGAGAGAAACGAGTTGCAGCGGTGGGTCGGGCCGAAGGCAGCCAGCACACTTGTGGCCATTATCACACAGACAGGAAAGAATGCACTATCTGTGTCTTCGGCCAAGAGAAATTATAGTTAACATTTAACATGAGGGAACTAACTTCAAAGGAAAGCCAGCTGGATTTGAATAATGGGAGATGAAAATGCTAACACCAGCACAAACTTGCAGGTGGTCATATTTGGCTGAAAATAATACATCCACAGGAGAGGAGCCTGCTGCAAAGCAATGCCTGAGACAACACTGCTGTTTGCCGGAGCGGAGAACGGCCGCGGCGAGGTCCTCCGTTTGCTGAACGAACGCGGGAGCCCCGCGATGGCCAAGCATCCCTGCACACCCCGACGGCGCTCATTTTGCAGCCGCAATGGTCAGGGTGCATTACACGGTCGGAGAAACTCGCCCTGCCAGAACACAATGCTCTAACAAACGAGTTGGGAACCGATGGCAATATAAAAGAAAATTAATAGAATGAATAATAAGAAATAAGAAAGCAGCTGTGTGCTCCCCTGTTCTAGCACTTCAAGGGTTTTTTTGCGTCGTTATTTACAGCACATGGACCGGCAAATGAAATAAGAAAAAGTCACCAGACCTACAGATACTCATCACTTCATCAGACTCCCCAGCGAAAGCTGCAGAACCTTGTCCTTCTGCTGGACTAACTCTCGCATAAAACATCGTGCCTTACGGAGCTTCACACTCAGATGTGAAGGGAAAGCCCGCGCTTTTCTCGCTCGGTAGCAAACCGCTTGAGCAGGCAGGGTGTGATTCAGCTGGGTTTATTTCTGAAACTACCCAGGAGATCCTTTCAAGCCTGTTGATACAAAAACGCTGACTTAACATCTCCTTCCCCTGTCAGCTGGCTGCTTCTTACGCAGGAGATCAACTGCGTTTTAGCCAGATACTCATGTTCCCATAAATTACATCAATTAAATCTGCTCAATTTAACACAGGTATAATAATTATACTGATTATTACTAGGAGAAGGAGGTAGAAGCAATGAGAGTACGCAGAAATCTTCTAGGCAAGTGATTTTTGCTAGATTTTTCATCATTTTACAAGGCAGCTGAAAACTCTCTGACATCTTTGTTGACACTGACCTTACTGGAGAATTTATAAACAAATAGCACCTACAAAATCGGGACAAAAGTAACTACTCACTGCCTGTATACAGTATAAAAAACGATCAGCAAATTTTAACAAATTTGTTTCTTCTCTCTAACTTCAGCCTCAATACTGGAGACAAATGGCAAATAAAGGGTGGCAACAGTCCCCGAGGGAACAGACTCCAGCTCCATTAAACCCAAATGGAAGTGATTTCTGAGGGCACGGCACCAGGAATGCCTTTCCTCTGGTGGCCATAGATTTAAGGGTTGTTTGCGAGAGGACAGAGCCGCTCAAAGGTCTGAGACCTTGCGGTAATTATTTTCATGATGTGATATGCTGATTATTTCAGTACAAAACGCCAGAAGTAAAACCAGCCGTAGTTCTGTCCTTCCTCGGGGTCTGCAATAACTGCCTGCAGCAGGAGTTACTGTTCCACGGGGTTTCTACAAGAAACAACTATCCAGTTTATTATTGCATTTCTGAACATTTTTGTAATTACGTGCCCACTGCTTATTTCACTTTTTAAAAATTCCTTTCTATGGCAGCAAACATTTCATTCTTGGCCATTATCAGAAGCCAAACAGACCTGAAAAAAATCGGCTTGTAGAAGCCTCCGATACTGGTAAGAACCTGCGGGTTCAGGACATGAATTTACCTGCAGATTAAGCAAAGGAGGGGGCTAGCCTCCTGCC
This sequence comes from Aramus guarauna, assembly GCA_013400195.1. Taxonomy (NCBI): domain Eukaryota; kingdom Metazoa; phylum Chordata; class Aves; order Gruiformes; family Aramidae; genus Aramus; species Aramus guarauna. The sequence continues at coordinate 85,274 of VXBL01008294.1, forward strand.
CTCAGCCTCAGCTCCCTGTAAAGCAGACTAGATGCAGATAAATCCTGTGACCTGCCCGGCTTTCTGTACAGCACAGCAGGGCCAGAAATATCTGCAACGTAAGGAAACGAAAACCGCGCGCCGCTGCGCAGTAGCGATTTAAAGAAGGAATACGGATAAGGACTAACATATAATATTCATATTGCTGTAAAACGATTTTTAGACAATCTTGCAGAAAGCATCAGGGGAAGATTTGAAAGATTGGTTCCGGTGCCTGTTTTTAAGTATAAAACAACGTACCCTTAGTCGTTAAGCAGATGATGCTAGTTTTAACAAATGAAGCTGGATTAATTTAAAGTATTTAAAGTGATCAGCAGTCCTTAGGTTAAAGAACATATGTCATTTTCCTCTAAGTTTCTGTTTTGATGAAAATATACTGCCAATCTGGGCTCCTCTACAGCCCGGCACGCAAAGAGGCTACCTGAGCCCTTGGCTACCTGCCCCAGTACCTAGAAGCCGCTGCACCAGCAGCTGCCGCAGGATTAATGCACAGCAACCTTCAGAGAGATGGATTGAGGAGGTCAGGGAGATGCAAACGGCCGCGACACGTGTCATGTATCACTGTCTGCTCTGCCCGCCCCGGCTCCCCGCACCTCCGCCCCGCCGCTGGGAAAATGGCAGAGCTCGTCCAAGCGAGCCCACTTAAAGGACTAATGGGTAAATGCATAAAACTATTAAATGCATAAGAATCCTCTTCACCAAATGGCAAAATATAATGAAAGTTTAAACTGTTAATTGAATAAACCTCTTAAGGACAGAGTGCATCAACACAGGACGTTTAACAGTTTGCCGGTTAGGTGCTACGTTACTGCCAAGCCAGCGTGTGCGACACGGACCTTTGCGGGAAGCGTGCCCGGGACTGCTCACGTTGTACAAAACTCGGACTCAGCGCTGTGATTGTTGCTGCAAGCTGCTTTCCTCTGGTTGCTTTTAAATGCAGAAAAGCCTAAAAATGTTTTTTAATGTCTAGCTAAAGGCAATGAGCTCCCAAGGTATCGCTGCTCCGGGTACAGCGCTGCGTCAGCCTTGGAAAATCCCCCTCCTGCAGCCTGAATTAAAGGCACAACGAAGGAGCTGAGAGCGAACCTGAAATTCTCCAGGTGGTTTCATGCGAATGGGTTGCTCTCGGTGGCGTAAGCACGATGCTTCGCCGAAGCCCGCGGCTGCTTCACGAGCGGAGCCGACTGCGGGCTGCAGCTCCCGACCCGTGCCGGTCCCGTGCACGGCTGCGCACCTGAGGATTTTGGCCTTGGGTTTTCAACACATTGACTTCTGAAGACACTCAACCAATTGCAAAAAAAATCCCACAAATCCTGCATTTCGGTTTCAGGGGCCCCATCGTATAGACTTATTTTTGACACAAAATCTCGTCTTGGATATTTCAAAGGCTAAAACCTGCGCTGCAGTAGTGATAATTGATGTTTTGTAGTGATTTCCTCGGCAATAACTGGCTTCTCCGGAGATAAGCACTGCCTTTGGCCTCACAGTTTATCCTCATAGGAACAAGATTACTGCCTCATAAAACAATTGCAAAGCTACAGTACTATTATCCTTTAAACAGTAAAAGAAGAAAAAAAAAATGATTTATGAAAAATACCATGATCCTTCATAAACAGAGCCTGACTGACAGCAGTTTCAGAGACAGTAACTAATCTAATGTTGCATCATAACAGCACAAAGAAGTAGATTTGGCCACCGAACCAGTCATTAAAGATTAGACCGGCTGGTTTAACAGTTAGGAAATGTTTTTGCCTATCTGAGCACAGGATACAATGAAAGTTGTTTTATGATTTAATGTCTCCGTTGTAAACAATACGACTTTTGGGATAAATCAATGGCTGACATTGACAGGACAGAAAACTTACTGAGCTGAGGGTAGCTTTTAAATCCAGCTTTCCAAAGCTAAGCTAACAAAAACAGTCAGACTCCATCCCAAAATAAATCTGCATTAATATATACTAAAATAAATGTTATGCAATGATAGTCCATAACATTACTTGTTTTTTAATGGATACACAGGCTGTAGTTATTTATACCAAAGAAGAATGCAGCTAACCATCCTTTATGCTAAATAAGAAAAAAAAAATAAAAAAAAGGAAAATGGGAAAAAAAAAAGGAAGAGAACAAAAAAATAAAAAAGGAAGCGGGTGTGTGTGGGGGAGGAAAATAAGAAATAAAAGCTGAGAGAGAGAAATGGGGAAACATTAACCAAGAAAGGGTTTAGCTGCAGTTCTCTCAGCATTAGGTGCTTAACTGCAGCTACAGATCCTGAGGCGAAGAGAGCCTGAAGTCAGGCCGGAGAGGGTAACTGTTGGCTTTACTGGCGGCTGATCTTTGCACGGCTCCTTCCCCTGGCCTTTATTGTGGGGTCGCCACCCGGTTGCATTCAAGTGAAAACATTTTGACCGTGTCATCAAATCTTTTGCAGAGCATCCAAGCTCTTCTGCTGCTGACAAAGAGGTGAAACGAAGGGGCGTGTTTTGCGGTGTCGGCATGAATCGAAAGCAGCCAGCTAGCAGACATCTTGCTGGTTTTCAAGGGACGGCAGACATCTAAATCTCTGTGTCCACAAAAACAAAGAGTAACCACAAGGAATCTGACGCCAGCCGGCGAGAAGGCTGAGCTTTCCATTCAGGGCTTTGGCTGCCAAATGTCAACGGAGTCTGAACGTATACGGCGGGGCAAGGGACTTCTTTACACTACTTTTTTGAAATATTAGCCTTGGGCTATCCAGTCATTTAAAATATCAAAATATATATTAAAAAAAGCAGATAATTCTAATTGGCAGCGCCTAATTGTTAAACTTTATGCTGGGGTACATCTTTTTAATTTAATGATTCTATCGAGTGCCGTTTTCCCTCCTGTTTTGCTGTTTTCCAAAACCTCTTCCAGTCAGATCACTGGTTTGTTTTTGCGGGGGTTACGCCGGGCCAAATGCAGCTGCGGTCCGAGGGGACGAGCCACGGCAGTGCTGGGAGCACCGAGCAATGGGGGAGAGGGCAGAGCTACCCCCTTCTCTCACCTTTCAGCCTGTCTGTGGGATGAACAGCCACTATTCTCTTGTTTTTCCACATTATTACTTACAGAAATCACTCAGCAAACCGGTGGCATTTAACCCTAATATGCATGCACTCACACTATACATACCAAATCTATACCAACCCCAAATGTATTTGTTTCTGTAGCTGCATCTATATATTGCAACAAAGGAGAGCAGCCTCGAAGGAAACGCACTCACGGCAGCGTCCTCTTCCAAGTTACAGAAAGATTTGCCCTTTGAGAATTATATTCTGTTTTAAGTATATTCAAATGGCATACATATAATAATTCTTTGCATGGCGGCCAGTAGCATCACCGAAACGAGACCTGTGCGTGTAGAAGAGTCACAGGACAACAGATAAAATCCTTAAGTGTCATAAAGTTTCAGCCGTTGCAAGGTCTGTTGCTAGTCCTAATAATCATTCCTAGTTCAGATTCACAGGAAGAGGTGCTCTCTACTTAGCAAAAATTGTAAAAAGGGACAGGAAACTATTTCAGTGCCCAAAAAATAGAGCCTCTGGGATGGAAGGTCACTAAATAAGACCAATTGCTTTGTGGCACTTCAGTTCTCCAAAGGGGAATCCAGGAAAACAGTGCTGGATCTGGATCAAGATGCTATACTGCCATGAGTACACTGGGATATTGTTAACGGGACATAGGGAACTCAAACATAAATAGTGAGTGGGATTTTCCTTGCATTGGCTACAATACATATGTTTGTTCAAGAAAAAAATAGTTGGAGCAAGAAGACATGCACGTCTGGTGTTGAAGAAAAGCCTGTTTGTGTCAGATACAGTGGAGAAATTGTTCAAGAATAGTTCATCTTTAAATGAAGATCACCCTAATAATGCTGCCAAGGTCCGTGTCAGCTTGGATTTTTGGCTGTGTAAGTGCCAGCAGCACAAGTAAAATCCGCCTTGGTACGGCCTTTAAACACAGATATCTGACATTTCACTGCGTTTTCCAGAATTGGTTCAACTTCTTTCTTTGTCACCAGTGGTGCCATTGATCCTCGTACTTCCTCAGCTCCCTTGGCACTGGCTGCCCACCACGTACACAAGAAAAGTGAGCACAGGACAGGCGAACGGCAGGTGAGACCACCGGAGGTCAGTTCCAGTTAAAGAAAGGGTTCAGAAAGAGCAGCGTTTGCCACGATTAGGGGCAAACGCTCAGAATTTGATGCTGGGTCATAACCAATGAAGATAGTCAGGAATAAGAGAGTTAAAACGTTTCCCGTGGTCATCGTATGTCGAATATACATCTATATATACCTACGTATGTGTGTCTCCTACCATTTACAGGCAAATGATGTCTGCTTTTGGCAGTGCTGCCCCCAAACCAGTGCCACGCTCAGCTTCCTCACCATGCCTGGGCTTCTCCACTGTCTTTTGCCATAAAAAGGTGAAGATTCCCTTCAAAAGGCTGCGTTTAGGTGTGGATCTTATCAACCCAGAGACGCTTGTAGTTCATAACCAACAGTTTTCACTCCTGACCTCTTTATTTGGCGTTCCTGATTTTCTTAATTACGTGTTTCTAATTTATCATAATCTGAAGAGCTTCAAAAGCATTGCACATTCTGACACAACTATGGGCAATGTATTCCAATAAAATATCCGAGTTGATTCATATTCTGTTCCCTCTCACACCAGAGGTTTATGGAATTTAGGAATAACAGAGCTGCTAAAATTAACGGCTGAAGGGCAAGCCATTTTCTTTGTCACAATATATATATTGATTTAGTTCAGCAAAAGAGTAGCTGGATTATTTTGATTCTTTACTCATAGTTAATTACAATTAAAAGTAAGGCTGTAATTACCTCTCTTGTAAACTTTGGCCTTAACTGCTGAGCACAGCAAAACAGGAGGAGGCTTGGTTAACCTCAGTGGAAAAAAAATAAAGGTTTTCTTCTGAAATAGCTAGAGCACGGGCATTCAGGAGGAACGTTTCAGGGAGGGTGAGACAAAAGCAAACCGAGAGCCAGTATCAGAGCGTCCGTTCCCGGACTGATCATTTATAAACCAACAAAACTTCAGGTGGGGGGGGTGGGAGCCTCGCCTGGCCCGGCTGACGCCCCGAGCAGCCCGCTCTGCGGGAAGCACGGCTAATCGGGTGTTTCCAATAGCTACCATTTTCAATCAAGAGAACTCAATACAAAACTTCCCCTGTTTCTATGTCTCGCTTTTTATTTATTTGAACAGTTTACTGCTATTGTTTGCGTGGGGAAGCCAGCGGCTCCCTGTGCCTGCTGCACGGATCTCCAGGGGTTCAACCGTTTCAACCAGGGGTTCAACCGTTCAACCCCTTTCGCCGGGGGTGCCGCTGGCGGAACAAACCACCGACCTTCCATCCTTTCTGCGCACACACTTTGCTGACGGGAGCTCGGAGCCCTGCGCTGCAACGAGATCTCCAGTCCCAGTTTCAAACGCGATCCTTTATTTCTCTCTCTGCATACCGAAAAGGCATCTCAAGGCAAAAGGACTGCCTTGCGCTTACGCAGGAGCATGAAAGCAAGCAGCAGCCTTCCAGAAAAAAAAAAAAAGAAGTTTTAATGCCAGGTTGTTATGCCCACTGAGAGAGGTTGCCCCGGCCACTTTTGAAGCTGCAGATCTGCCTTGCCAGGAAAGAACAATCTATAGGAAAGGGAGAGTATATTTTAGTTCCACGGCTACATCTGTGCCAGGCCCAACCCTGCCTCAACGCAGAAGCCAAGAGCTGGCACTGGGAGCCGAGCGGGAGAAAGCTCAATGGCTCCCATTAACTCCCCATCTCGCCATGACAAACGCGCCATTGTAGTGCAGTCGCCTTAAGACAGACAGACAGACGGAAGGAAGGAGGAAAGGAAGGAAGGAGCTCTCGAGGACAAAGTTGTTCTTTGGATAGTAATTATAGATATTTAGAGATTTGAATTGATGGTCATAGGAGGAACTTTTGATTTCTCAGTGTGTAAACACTTCCTGATCTATGATTCAACATCGAAGACTTTGGAGAAGACAGTAAAGCCTTGGAATAGGCTCTGTCATAAGCACCATTATTTCTGATTATTATTGAGAGAATATCTTAAATGTAAGTACATTAAAAATCCCATTTCTCCAGAATTAATTAATTTTTTTAAACATTCCATTTCTCCAGATTCTTTTTTCCTTTTTAAAATCTTTACAAGCATTTGTATATACATTTAGGAATAATAAGTGTAGGATAATAAGTGTAGGAGGAAAAAAAAAACAAACCAAACCCAAGTCCCTGCCCAACAAATGCTGCTAGTACATAAACTTTATAAATACAATGTTGGCAGATTCCGATATATAAAAAGGTAGCTAAAAAAAGGTAAGAGCCATAAATAATGCCAAGTAATAAAGGAGGTGAATGTTTTTGTTATTAGATTCTTTCATTGTATAAATCTGTTTAATAAGCTGGCTAGGAATCATTGATAGAAAACAGACTGCTTGTGGTGTTACAGATCAACCTGTTCTAAATGTTCTTTCCTAAACTCTATGCCAAGCAATACTTTTTACAAATACAATTTAAAAATTGAATGTTCTTTCATCATCCAAACGGAGCAAATAGCACTAAAAGTCAGAACGCACCTTTTGAAGAATGCGTGACATGTGTCTGTATCAGCAAAGCAGAAAATCTTTGTTTTCTAAATGTTTAAGACTGTTTGCTGTGTGTTCGGAGTAATTAATACCATACATCTGATTCATCAAATGTGATCAGTGTATGTGTAAAACTCTTGATTTAAAAGTCTTATTTCCCAACATATGTGTATTTTTGGAAAGCCCTATCATATATTTTTCTTCAGAAGTTCATGTAAAAAGTATGCAGTAACATTTGACTGTAATGAAAACTAAATGTTGTGAAATGTTATTGAGGTCAGTGATGGGTTTGTGACGTTAATCTTTGTACGCTATTGTTTCTCATTACTGTGTGGTATTTTTGGTTTTCATTATTCCTAGAGGAAAGGACAGAAAAAAATGAGATGCTGTAACCCAAATAAGGAAAAAGGAATAAACAGTAAAATGCAAAAATGAAGATAATGAGAAAAAAAATAAAGAACCCATTAGGAGGTTATAGGTTAGTAAATTGCTGAACTTAACAGACACACACCTCCCCCCCCAAATGTTAAAAAGCAGACAGGCTTTTTTGTATTATTATCAAATAGATATCCTTATTTCTGCTTTACATTTTTTTTTATTGCTGCATTAACTTCTAGAACAGGTGGTTTAAGTGTGCAGCTCTCCAGATCCTCAAAATCATTTTAGGTTCTGACCCTAATTTTGATCTTACGGAGTACAACTCAAACAGCTCTGCTTTCAACGTTATTACGGGCTGCTCAGCTTTGGGAACTTCTCAGTGCTTCACCAAGCTGCGCTCAGGACAACACTCAGGTCTCCCGGAGAGTGTCCCTCCCTGGAGTACATGAGAAACAGAAATTACATCATCAGAAACAGAAATTCAGATCATTATTTTAATTTATGGTGAATATATCTACATCCAGTGGGAAAACTCAGTTGAACCGAGAGCAAGAGAGCCTCTGTCCATGCAGCCCACTCACTGAAATTCCTGAGAAATGCCCGGGACGCGATGCCCTGAGCATCTCATCCACCCGGCCAGGCAGCAAAGCATGTCCAAGGCAAGAGCCCTCACCTGGAGACCAGATTAGGAAGATCTTTAACCAGTTTCAACACCGTCCAGGGGCCGAACGTGAAATGGACTTTAGAAACTGAAATGACCCCTTTTTCAGTTAAGAGCCTAATCTCAAATTAGCTGGAGATTTAGCAGAGGGAGTTCTGGGAGAAAGCGAAGCAGACAAAAAGGGCAGACATTCGGCAAGCACCGAGAATCAAAACTTTCGCTCGCCCATCAAACTAATGAGGTGTGCCCCGAGTACTTGAGGGCTCATGGGAATAGGATACAGAGACTTTTCAGCTCTAAATCACTCGTTTAAATCCAGCCCAGTTCGTCATGATTGAAAGTAGTTACCATCTGTCACTACCATGGCCTGCAAGGAATTTGTTGGTGGTCTCTCGTTCCTATGGGGCAATACGTGGTCCTCCCGCCCAGGCTCTGAGCATCCTCCCTCCTGCGCCAGAGGAGAAACCCAGGGGCTGAACCAACATGGAACAATGTGATGGATCGGGTGCTGATCCCGCACCTCCGGGTAGGGAGAACAGCTCAGTTTATCCTGCTGCAGTCCCTGATGGAGATCTAGGGACTTCAGGGCACTTCGGCTGCCACTCGCTCAGCTCCCATTTCACTATTTTACCATACAGATGAGCACTGTTTATAATACTTTGCACGAATGCAAAGATTTCCTAAAGTTGTGCACAAACATCATAATATAATCCTCAGAGCTTCAAAGCCAATCCCAACAACTAATCCCACAGATAAACAAAGCTAAATCTCTATTTGCCTGCAAAAATAATGAGCAAACATTAGGGATATCAGTGTATTGAAGGTCTCCAGTCTTCTGAGGGAAGGTCTTGACTTTCACCCAACCGGGACTGTGAAGCTCTAATCTACTGTAAATTACAAAATCTAATCAAAATGAGGGAAAGTGAGGTAGGTAAACCCTTCAGAGCGACTCTGCTAAGATTCATAGCTGTGCTAGTCTTCATTTCAAGGAAGGGTTTGCAAACCCTGTGCTTCCTAGCATGGCACTTAAGCCATCTATGGGGTCTAAGTGCTTCTTCATGTTGTATAGAATAGATTTATAGCTCAAATCCCTACTTAGGGTATAAGATTATTTGTAAAGTTGTCCATGACATGCTCAGGCTCTCTCTAAAAGCATTAAACATCATTCAGTCCAAAGAGATACTGAGATGGGTTTAAACTCTGTTGCAAAGAACCCCTCCGCGCAGACACCAATCTATACATTTACTATGACCTTTAAGGCATTAACAAGAAAGAGGAACCATACTCATGTGATACTAAGTGACCATATAGAATAGTCATCCTTTTGGGAAAAGGAATTAATCTGCATAGGTGTCACGCCAACAACTGATGGTCATGTTTCAAACCCAATGCCACAGCAGCAAAACTAAGAGAAAATAAATCAGACTGAGGTAATTGCCAGAGGTCTACTGAATAATTAAAGTGACACACTACAAAATAAACAAAGTTTTATTTCTTTTTACTTGCAGTGCAAATAAGTTTAAATCCAGGCCCAAAGCCTTTGAGCAACGTTGTGCATCCCCTTAGGACTCCTGTGTGGATAATGCTCCTCAGTGGAGATACCACAACTGCACCTACTGTATTTGTTTCAAGATTTTCCAGCTCATGAGCCTATGTGAAATATAACCAAGACACAGCGACTAACCAAAAAGCACTACTGCATGACTCCGTCAGTATGAGGTTAATTCTTCGCCTGCTTCACTCCCTGCTCTTATCAGTATCGGTTTATCTTCAATTTTTTTTTAAAATTAACATCAAATTCCTGTGACAACAATAAATACCAAGCCAGTTGTGGCAGCAAGGCCAGGAAACCATGAGGCACAGCAACTACAAAACGATATTTCTATATCTCATCCACCACAACAGCAAAGTTCACACAACACTTCCGTAAAAAAAAAACAAGCGCTCTTTCATTCCTACCATCAACTGAGCGCAATTTTGGTGGGTTTCTGAAGCTTTTGAGGAAGATTCCTTGAAAACAGCAATTTCCGCTGTACTGGTGGTTCATAACCAAAGCTCTGACTAAAAGCAGCTCTCAGAGGGACCGTGGAAACCCAGCTCCGGTAGCACTAAGTTTCTTCTTGTAGTGACAAGCACTTGGGGCATAAGCAAACACTGGGAGCTGATGACGTGTCAGATATACGAGTGTTTTCTTTATCAGTAAATGTTTGCTGACTGGGACTCCCCGGAGTTGAGGTTTCCTCTTTTTTCTCCTTCAGATTTATTGATCTGAGCTGATAATGGAAACTCAAAGGTTTTTTTTTCGTCCCCAACTAGCAGAATCAAAGAAGAAAAATTAGTGAACGAGAAAGAAAATCGGTGTTTGTGGAACAAAATTTGCCTTAAGAATAGGAGGGTGGGAAGTGGCAGTGTGTTCAGGAAATTACATATCAAAACTAGTAAAAACATGTTGAAGCAGACATTAATGGATGCTTAAATCACCCTGAAATTCTTAAGAAATACAAATCTGTGTTACTATGAAAAAGTAAACAGTTGGAGAATGAAGCAGTAAGGAAACTACTCTTGCCTTCTTATTATCAAATGAAGTCTAAACATTCAGTAAAATTATGTTCTGAATTATTCTAAACCCAAGGAAAATATGGAATAAAGACTTGTATTATTGTACTTGAAAATTTGTACTTGAAATAGTACTAAATAGAAATGTAGGATTTTCTGCATAGTCTAATTATTCTTTATATAACAAAACCCCTCCAAAACAAACCATGCTTTTGCTGAATCCAACACCAAAATTTCACAATACTGAATTTCTTTTGGGACCATACAAGCCCCTGGTTCCAACCATCCATCCTCAATCCCCAGTGCACATTTCATCCCTGGTAGAGGATCAGGCCAAAATGGTAAAGAGGGATTCCTGAATAGGCTGAAAGTAGGTTGTAGTATTGCACAAGTACAGCTGAGCAACCAAAATTGGGTTCAAGTGGAAGAATCTAAAAGTTGAGTCTTTAAAGAGTGCTTTCATCTGATTAAAATCGATTGAACTTTAGGCAAAAGCAGGACTACTTGTAGGATCAATGATGGCAGGATCTAGTCTGCATGGCAGAGTCACGCAGCGTGTCATGGACACAGACAACGTTTTAGTTCCATGAAATGAAATTATATATACGTATTTATGTGGATATTGTCATCTGAAGACATAATTTGTAGAGCTGGCAATTACAAACAGGTTCTGAGATCAAATGGAAGGAGTTTTGTTGCAGAGATTCAAGTTCAAGGGTCTGTTCTTCCTTTGCAGGAACCAATAGTTTGATGCAATGCTTAGCAGACCAGGGAGCTGTATATAATACAGAGTTTTACTTATCTCTTACAGAAACAGCACGGTAGAAGGGAAGCGCAAAGTAAATCCCTATTTGCTAATCTGGTAAATGTTATAAAAAAGTAAAAAAAAAAAATAAAAAAAATCCTGATAGTTGTCTGGTTTATCTCACTTCAAAGATCACAGAGCAAGGAAAGGGATTTTGGAGATGTAGGGAGAAGCTATTTTTAAAAGCAGTCATAGGACTGTGAAATAAGATGTAGGTTTTATGGAAAAAGCGTTACAGCGGTTTTGGCCATCCCACATCTCCAAACTAGATTCTTTCTAAGAGTTCTTACAGAGAATTAATGATAAGTGACCAGGAGACTTTGAAAAAGATCTGATTAAGAAATGAGAGAGAACAAAATCCGTGTTAAGACTTCAGCCACAGGCAGACACTGGCTGGTGTCCTCCATGTTTTGTCACTTCATCTGTTTGCACTCGTGTCTGCGTGCGGAAGGAAGCGAGGGAGGAGAAAGTCGAGGAAAGGAGAGACTCAGAAATGGGAAGGGAGAAGTGGTTTTACCAGGTGGCCCCTTGGATGAGAGCACACAGTGCTGAACAGGACGGGGAAGCTCAACCCCTTTCTTCTCTGCGCCAGGAGCTGAGGCGGCGCTTGGAAAGCGCTCGGCGTCTGCTGTGCTTCGCTTCCAACGAAATCAACGGTAAAGCTCCCTCCACTTCAAAGGAAACTGAATTAGGCCAATGTCAAGAGCTTTCAGAAGTCCCACCCTAAATCCTTAGCACTCGTAACTCTTCCTGAAGGAAAGCAGATAGTCAGGCCCACGTATACAAGCAGACACTGGGGACCTCAATCCGAAGGACTGCACCTGGATGAGCCCCAATGAGCGAGTTTACCCTACTGAATAAGCCCGATCTTGCCCTGTTTTCAACACTGGGCAAGTTTGGGTGCGAGAAGTCCCCAGGGAGGTGACAGGGAAACCCGTCGGGAGAGGCTGCTCGGGGAGAGCAACGGCCGAGAGTGCTGGATGGATACAGTCCTGCCAGCCCCGAAAGGCTGCAGGGTCCAGCACCCCGCCTTCCGCGGAGGAAGACTCCCACGGAACAAGTCCGTTAAAAAATAGTCTCTCCTTGGAAGATCTGCCACAATTTCATTTCCACCAGAGCTCCTTTCCTGGGTACGCACTTATCTCTGCAGCAGCTCTTTATTACGCACCTTGCATCCAGAGCGTGCAGCACCGTGCGCAAAATTTGGTCGAGCCTGCAGGGAGCAAGGTCTGTAAGTGGCAGGAGGAATGGCTCTGGGGTATGGGAACAAGTCGCACACATCTGGCTTTTCCATTTGAATAAACCCATTTTAACATAAAAATCCATCCGAAAGCCAAATTAGATATGCAAACATACAACTAAAATCTCCTCCTTGCTTAAATGTACCAACCCTTACATGGCTGCTCCACGTATGCAGCTCTGACACCAGCAAAAGAAGTAATCAAAGCATCTCTTCTCCCGAGCAAACCTGAGAATCACAACCACACCTTTTAACACTGAATCCGACCCATTTATTTGATAAAGTACTCAGTTCTCAGCCTGCTTCGCAAGGAGGCTGCCGGGGCACACTTTACGCTGCAGTAGACCAGATCAGTGTTTAAGTCGCAGGTTCAACTTGAGAATGAGGGCATTTTTTTTCTTGTCTGATCAAGGTCAAAACTATTAAAATACCCTTAGGTTCTCAGTCTAGCGAAATGAACTGGTAATACATTTGGCAAGTTAATCTGTGGATTGCCTTCTCACATGGGACCAGCTGTTGTGTTTCTAAGTACAAGCAGTATTTACCTCCAATAATGAAATGACTGAATATAATATGAAAAAAAAATAATCAGTGTTCCCTTGCCTACTGCACAGTCCTGGGTTACATTTACAGTTCTAATAAACTGATTTGTCAAAACCGTCAGAATCAAGGATGATCATCTGGATACCAGATGAACTAAAATACATGTAATTATAAGTTGTCCATTTGTTCTCTTTTATCTCCCACATATCTCTCCTTTGCTCTCAAATACGTGTGCACGCTTATGTGTAACTAACCATTTAGCTACGGGCCTAAAATCCAGTCTTTTTATTACCACTTTTACTGCAGCATAACACAAGCGAGTTCTTACTTCACAGCACACTCATGCAAAATAAAAATCTGGTCATGTTACTTTAGTATTTTAATGTATAGCATGTGCACATAGACTCACTGTACATGTATGAATAAACACAGATACACAATGTACATATGGATACACACCTACAGTTGGATATACATGTTTCCAAAACCAAACACAAATTCAGCTCATCTATGAAGTACATCTCATAGATGAAAACTTTAGAATCAAACTTTCTAGTTCTCTTCATTTCCTAAACAGTAGTGGCTGTTTTTTTCACAATATTTATTATTCTGTAGAGGAGTAGCTGCAGGACCACACGGCTATGCAGGAACCATGATCTACACCAGCCAGATAAGCCGATGCTGAACTAGTCTCTTTGCCTCTTGTACCCTTTGAATCAGGGTTGTTATAAAGCACCAGAGGTGTATTGGTGAAAGTTTATAAAGGCTCAATATTCTTTTTTTCCAGGTTCTAATACGAGCAATATTTCATAGCATGTATTTAAAGTATGTATGGTAAAGAACAATCTGAACAGACACACTCCCTGCCTTGCAGAAACTCTGACAAAAACCAGAGAACAGGACATTGAAAAAACGATAAAGGAGGATGTGGGAGAGATTATTAGTGACAGCAAAGGAGGAAGAATTTCCTGGAAGATGTTACCTTTAAGAAGCGATCCGAACGAACGGACAGCGTGCTGCTAGAAAAGTGGTGGGAGACCTTCTGCAAAGCTAAGGAAATAATACCTGTGGGTGTGCAAGAAATGCCACGGAGGAGAATGCAAATGAAGAAAGATGTGGAAGTAAAATAGGGCACCAAAAGCAGCCTGGGAAGATGCAGCACCAGAACATGACAAATGAGCTTGAATTCTGTGGGACTGAACCCCTCCTAGTAAAAGAGAGGGAAGGGGTTGGCACGTGTACCAGGGCTTCCGGCAGTCTGCCTTGGGGAAAGGGGAGGGCTGGAATATTAAGACCAGTGGCTACAGTAATGAAGGGGTTTCAGTAAACTCTATTAAGCTAACCGGTCAAAATAAACCACTTTCATGAATTTGGGGTACAAAGCTCACTATCCAAGTCTACCTGAAGCAAATCCAGATTCAATTTACCCTAAATACTTATCTGCAAGTGGGTTATGTCTTCCATTAAAAAAAAAAAAAAAATCACAACTACTTCAATGTTACAACTGTTTCAGATTGCTTCTAAAAGCACTGGCTTCAGAAAACTCTTTTTTAACATCTTTTTTTTTTTTTACTGATAAGGAAGATGTCTCTATATAGCGTCTGCACAGAGTCATCTGGGGTATCCAGTTGGTTTATAACATCCTGTTCAGATTAGACATAAAGATTTCAGTGGCCACTGCAAAACAGCAAGTAGTTTCTGAACTGTATGAACAGTCAGTTATTAAACATAAAATTATTTGATGATGATAATTTCCAGGGGCTGCATAGCAGCTTTTATCCATAGATCCCAAACCTCTTAAGAGTGTCACATCACCACAACCTCATTTTGTATAGAGGGAAACTGAGGCAGCAGGAGGGAAGTGACGTGTCCCAGCTCATCCAGCGGGTTCATGCGGAGTGCCCAGCACAAGGGGAGCAGAACTCACCCGTAAGGAGGAGGATACTGTACCCCAGAAAGTCACCCTTCAGCTGTTACTGAAACATCACTGCCCAATATTGAAGCCAGAAGTTGTTGATCTCCTTTGCTGAGTTGTAACCAAGTGCTCCAAAAGCAGAAAACGGCTTAGCTACTGGAGGAAGCTGGCATTTCGGACACTGGAATTAGACTTCTTCATAAATTTGTCTAAAAGAGAAACGTCCGCTGACTGCTACCAACAGACAAGAAAACAAACAAAACCTTTTTTCATAAGGATTTAAGCATTTCTAAACCTTACTTAAGATCCCAGGCCCAATGCTCAACATGGCCCTATATCATTCAATCAGAGGAGGGAGTCCTGTCTCCACTGAAGCCAGCAAAGGTTTTCCCAGTGATTTCAATACACCCAGGGGTTCACTGTCTGAAGCACAACCGAGCTAGCAAAGCTCACATGTGTCACTGAAAATCTGGAGATTTTACTCCAGCAAAACTCCCAGTACTTGCATAAAGGTCTTTTGATTTGGCTGTGAAGCCAGTTAGTAAATCTAATTTATACCAGCACGGCTCTACTACCTAAAGAGAACTGGCTGCTTTGAGGTGACGCAGAGTCAGCAACCATCGTACACGATTTCACACTCCTGCTCCCAACGCCAAGCCAAACTCCCACTTCCTATGCGTACAGCTCATCGGAGGTTTGGGCTTTCAATTCCTCCATCACATCCATGCCAAAACTTTCAAACGGCGGTACAACGCTTCTGTATCTGGTTGCCTCATGGCAGATACTGCAAGACAAACATATTAGATCGTGACAGTCACAAAATCTACTGTATGTAAGCTAATTCACAGACAGCAATAACGTGAACTGAAGGAAGACTTTAATCACTGAGAGGAATTGCTAAGGGCATTCAAAACACCTCTCGGGACTGGGCTAAAAATTTGCAATCCTGGCAAGAAGAGCCTTTTCTGAGAGATTATAAAGCATCCTTCAAATTGAATGAGTTAGTGACAGTTTATCATGAAGAACAGAAAGATCACAAGCCCATAAAAAAACTGCAGGCCAGGAGCTCCACTGCTGCCATCTCAGGGTTTGAGGATGACAGTGAGTAGACCAAAATGCTTGAAAAATCCAGGTGAAAACAGGACAACTCTCATCCTTGATATAGTTTCAAATTAACAATTTTGCAATGCTGATTTTTCTATTTGTTGGCCTGTGTGGAATCAAGAGAGCACCGGATTTCATTAGATGAAGACTTCCTAAGTCTAGCTGAAGAATAACCAACCTGTGCCAGTGAGAAAGCCCAGAGTTCAAAGCCAGATGGAAACTCAAGCATCATAGTATTTCAGTAACTGAGGTTCAGACTCATCCTGCCTTGCTCCAGGCACAAAACCGGTGACTAAGTTATGGGCACAGTTCCTATAAGTTTCTTAAAAAGTCAATGGAGAAGATGAGATCAATTCAAGCACCTTTTCTCAGGTGCTGAAACCCACAGGGGATGGACCCTGGCCTTAGGGCATTCATAAACACCCACAATTTTTTCCGGTTATAACTAATAGTTCACAGTTACTGCCTCCCACGTGGTCCTTTTTAAACACTTTAAGGAAATAGTCTCATTCTCAGTTTATAAGAGAGGAGAGTGGATTCAACTATATACCATGAGAAACAGCGGAGGAATCACAAATAAAACTCTGGTCTTCTGCATCCCACTTCTGCCTTCTGACCTCTAGATCTCATTTCTTCCCCCACATCTGTGAACTTTTAATTACACACACCAATAACAGCCTAAAAATCCAGGTTTTATGTCCTCCTCCCTCTCCCCAGTATCGAAAAAAACCCTGTGTTTATATACAAATCAGGCTTGGAAAGGTAATTTTCTAGTCAGAAGAAATTCTCTCTCACAACATCCTGAGTGGGAAGACGAAAGTGATGCCAACAGGAAAGCTGTGCGCTGAACGGGGGAGCTGGGAGCCGTGCAGGACAGGCGTCTCTGGATACAGCATCTAAAAACCGCCTCGAGTACGATTACTACAGGGTTTCTCTAAATAGATCTTTTCCATACACGAATCCCAAGTTTCTCCCCTACACCTTTCTATATATTTAGCTCATTAGAAAGACCCTTTGCAGAGGTGCTAAAACAGAAAACCAGGAAGGAATACTTCAACCCTTCCAGATAAACTGCAAGACTGAGCTCCCCAAACTTCTCCAGACTTCAAAGACTTTCAGATATTGTTTAATCAATGATAGAGCTGGAAGGCCAGCTGTGTTCCTCTGTTTGTTCTTAAATGCTAATCCAAGTTTACCAAAACTGAGGGATTTTGCATCTGGGGTATTTGGACTGAGGCCCACTCCTCTGGTAACCTGTCCTTGGCCTCTCCTTCCATCTCCTTGTCACGTTCCATCCTTCTCTCAGTTGTCCCCGGTGTTTTTTTAGCACTGCTTTCCCTTTCGGTGAGATCAATAATTGCTTTGTCATGCTTCATGACAAGACCTTTCTCCTTCTGGGTTACCATGCAAGTCCACTGTGTATTTAGATCTGGATGACATTTGTCAGCTACATATGAAAGCTCTTCAGGCCATTCCTTCATAAATCTCATGACATATTTCAGTTCTCTGCAGCTTCCTGCATTGTGTTTCAGGCATGAAAATAATTAAGTGCTTATACGCTGATTATATCCAAAGCCAAAATATGTGAAAACTGAACCTTTTCAGGTTTCAGAGACGCCTGTATATGTCACATTTTTCCTCAAGTTTGAACCAGCATCTTTTCTTTGCACTGCTTTGTCCTCTACTTCTTTGTATTTTACCATTTCCTATTTTACCTTTTGTGAGAGCCTGAACAGAAACAAAGTAGCATGAGAAGAAAAATAAAGCAAAAACTGCGTTAGGTAAACAATTGCTTGGGGGCATAATGCTGTTTGGAGTTGGCACTCCCCAAGAACAATGTTGTTTGGCCGGTTGACTGTGCAGCAGGAAATAACCTTTGGGAGCCTGTAACCCCAACCGCTGCTGCTGAGAAAAAACAACCTGGTTAAAACCGGGACCGATTTTTTCCAAACTGCAGTGATTTGCCTGCTGCCCCAACAAGGGGCTGAGGGCTCCAACGATGGCAGGCCAACCTCCGTTCAAAGCGTTAAGCAGAACAGGAATGTGTGATCTCTGTTTTTGGCTTTTGTTCCTTTTTTTTTTTCTTTCTTTCTACAGAACTAGTCTAACAGAAGGCGGCTTTTTTTTTTTCCCTAAGCAAATGTTTCACATTTTTCAAGTTTCAGTCAATTGTAGTTCTAAATCCTTTCAAGATACCCATTCCGGGAGCACGGGCTCTTCCACAGGTTGCCTTAGCAAAGAGGATTCTTTGTCATAAAACTGCTATTACCATTAGGGAGTGAAAAAATACCGATTTCACAGGCTTCTGGAGTCAAGACTAATCTCTCCCCTGTCCTGCCTCATCTCCTGGCAGAGGCAAGGGAAAAGACAGAAAACTCCAGCTCTCTGCTCAAAAGCTGGGAGGTTGGCCGGGGGGTGCGATGGTTGTTCTGGGTCCCAGTTATCATGGCTCGTTTCTAACAGATGGCTCCTGCAACCACCACGGCCTTTTCTCATGGTGCTCTATCTGAGAGGAAGGAAATTGAGATTCCACCCCAAATCCCAGCACATAGTTTTGAGGATTCCCACATCTTCCAAGGATTAAGTCACCACATGTATAGCCTAAAGTGCCTCAAGGACCAGAGCGAGGCACCATTTTTAGAAGGCTTTGTAGGAAGAACTGCTAAGAGGTTAAATCCTTTGTAGTTTGCCCCAAAGACATGTTCATGAAGGGATTTCAAGAGGAGGAATGAGATACAGCTCTGACGGTGGGGTGAAAGAAGGATCCAAATGACCTAAAAAGAGCGTGTCCTTCGACCGACAAATCAAGATACCTCAATAAAAGACACAGCCAGTATCTAGCTACAGAGCAACCCATCTGTGGGTCTTCAAAGTGACAGTGCTCGCCAGCGGAGACTCAGAAGCCTTGCCAATCTGTACAGGACAAACCCTGCAGAGAGAGGGGTGAATAAAGGTAATTGCCCTGTTTCAAAAAGCAGGATAGCGCTAGGTTCGAATGATGCAAAATTCTGAAATAAACGTCATCACCGTGAAGTGGACTGACAACATTCTTTCCTAAGAAATGCGAACATGATTATCTGGGTGGCTTTTGATAGAGAGTTTGTTTTAAACTTTGCCGCTAGGCCTGCTATCTGTATTGCTCACAGAGAAAATACTCTGTTCCCTGCCCAAATACGCTGGATCCCCCTTCAGCAGGACTTCTGATGATGGGAAGAGAAATAAGCTCCCTGTCCACTACACAGTTTGACTCAAAGCTCCAGATGCTTTCTAAAATAAATTTCCTGCCATTTTCTAAATCATTTTCAAGCCTTGGGACTATCTAAATCATCTCCTTGAAAGTAGGAAGACAAAAGCATAGAAGAGCATGATATTATTTTAATAAGTGGAAGACAACGGGTCAAAATTAATCCCTAATTTAAAATAGAAGTTGGTGTTTTTTAAACCAGGGACGATGTATCCAGCATTTCTAGACCATCCTGACATACTTCTTCCTCCCACCCACGATGGCAAGCTGCGTATGTGCTGGCTGCACCCACAAGTGCTCGTCAAGCCACAGACCATTTGCGCACACCCACCGCCAGTCTCGGCACAGAGGGGCGAAGTCGATGATACCACAGCATGATCACGCTAGTAATCCCAACAAGATAATCACAGATGTTGTGACCCACTTAAAAATGAGTTCATTTTCCAGATATCCAATTTCAGTGGCTTTTTAGGACATTACCCCACTGAAGGTTTATGGGGAAATGAGTGTTCAGCTTATTCTCCATCATTTTCTGCACCAGTAATGCTATGCTATAGTAAGTGTGAAATTAGTAGATAATCTTTAAGCCATCTTGTTTCAGGATGATAGATACTTGCTTTGCTAATCACCCCAACCTCCTTGCAGCGCTGTACTCCCTGGGAGCCGAAGTAGCCCTTTGCGTTACCTTGCCAGTCATAAATATGGGGGGGAGACAACAACAGCAAATAAACCCCAACCTTTCACGCATGCAGAAAATGGCTTCTC
Organism: Aramus guarauna; assembly: GCA_013400195.1. Lineage (NCBI taxonomy): Eukaryota > Metazoa > Chordata > Aves > Gruiformes > Aramidae > Aramus > Aramus guarauna. Next base: position 105,156 of record VXBL01008294.1, read on the forward strand.
AAATCAGTCATTCCCATTCAATCTCTTTCAGATGGGATTCAGCACCAAAGAAAGACCAAGGAATTTCAAAAGGAGGGAAAACCAAGGAATTGAGTGGCAGAAGGAGCAAGATACGTTTTTTCATCAAGTTATCCTTGCAACCGTACTCTGTATTCAAAAGGACCAAATCATGCAAAATTACCGGCAGAGTGTTTAGGAGATGGCCGAGATGACAGAAAGCAGGATGACATCTTTCGCCACGCTGCAGCTCGTTGTTCACGTACCTGTGTCGGTGCCACCAGGTGCCCATTTTAAAGTCAATTTAATGCAACGCTGAGGCCGATAGTGGTAGCCTGGATTTCCTAATTCTACCTATGCTTCTGGGTTTTTCCCCCCCCAGAATACAACTGGCATGGAATTTTTTAATAAAAAAAGGAATTCCAAACACTTACTGTAACTATTTTGATTCTGCTTCTAGTAGCGATAAATTAAAAATGAAAGATTTGCTTGTTTGAGGGATTTTTACAGTACTGGCTACTTCTTCCCCCTGTTGCGAAGCAATGCCAATCTACACGTTAATTCTGAAACTTCCTTTACGCGGTATTCCTGTTGTCCATTTAAAAGAGAACATGTATAAGAGAATAAATTCCTTCCAATTACTCAATAAACCAGTGATATTTCTTTTCATCGTGCTTCTACTCTTTGAGCCCCTTTCCATACACTATGTTTTTATATGATAGCAACCTTTGTAAGAAGAACTAAAGAAAATGTTGTTTATTCCAAAATTGGCATTACCTTCAAAAGCAGGGAGAAGATGACCTATTCTTCCATAAATAACACGCTACTTTCAGCCAAAATATAAGTTAACTTTGATTTTCATCACAGATGAGTACAAATTTGGCCAATCTTTTTTCTAATTAGTGACGCCACCCTGGCTGCTCTCCAAAAGTCCATCTAGGCAGCTGTCAATCACTTCCTTCTTAAAGCTACGTATAGACTGCCACATGCTTTCCTTACACAAGAGCAGGCATAAGGTTTCTCCCAAATTTGTTTAAAAGAACGCAAATTTAACAGTCTACGTCCGCTAACGAAGTAGCAAGGCTTTTAAAAACACATTCTTAAGGTAGACACACTACAGTATCCTATTTCCAAATGATTCCAATTCACCAATTACTTGGATTTAAGCAGTCACAAACCAAACCAGCTTTGGCACATCAAAGTGCACAATTTTTAAATATTCCAGTCTTTGCCTTAGATTTATAAGTGCTTTGCACCTCTCAGGACTTGGCTCACAGTCACGGGTATCAAAGGAAGAGAGCAGAAAGACACAGTCAGCAGCGCTGAAGTACAGCTGGTATTCCATCGAGCAAAGCTGACTGCTGTTGCACGTAAAGAATGGTGACTTAAGTTGCCAGGTATCAGGAAGAATGAAGGAGAAGAAAACAGGACTTTTTCGTTTTAAATTGCATTTCACTTCTTCGTGTATCGTTAAAAACTCCATAATTGGAGCGCTTTCCCTTTTCAAAATGGCCTTTCTTGGAAGCATTTGCTTACACCAGCAAACACCCTCCAGAAGTACACGCTCCGGCACTTCATAGCGAACGCTTTATTCACTCTCTTTCCAACCCGAACCACCAAACTGGTCATTGCTTCCCACTTCTCCCCAAACCACTTTCAGAAAAGAGAAGGAAAAACACACAAAAAACACACGGCGAGTGATCTTTCCCAGTTTTGACTGTGTGTGGTAACAAACGCCCAGCCCAGCCTTTCCGTGCGAGGCGACGGGTCTGCTCCAGAACACAAATCCGCAGGGCTATGGCAGGTTCTGCTTTTTCCAAAACGATCTCCCCAGCTGCAGCACATTACTTGTGGCAACTTTTCTTGGATCTTAAATGGGTTTTGAAGCCATGCTGTCAGCTGCCTTCATGTCACCCCACTATATTATGATTGAATCTCCTGTTCCTTTTATAGAGTTGTTCTCTCCTAATAAAACACTAACTGCTGGTCTGAAAGTCGGCTTCGGGACCCACTGCTTACGGTCTTATGATAACCTTCTGCTCCGCTCCTTTCTCAGCTAAAAAGTACACTTGTGAAACGTTAATCGACGAGGCTGTATTCTTAAATACGCATATATCCAGTCCCAGAAATTTGCTGTGTTTATAGAATATCTTGACCCCACCCCCATTTCTAGTTATTTTAAGAGCTCATACTTTCGAACTGGGCAATATTCCTGAACACATGAAAGAACACACAGAGTACAAACAGCTATAAATGAATATCTGCAATTCATTGCGGCAGCCGCCTACAAAGGTGATACCTTCAAGCTGTTTGTCAGAATAAACTAGCAAAAAAGCTGTTACTTGTCAACTTTTGGATAAGATACATTGCAAAACAATATTCATTCTCCCTGGCAAATGCAAAACCACATTTTATAGGTGTGAACTATTTCCAAACTTCAAAACTGTACTGTAAATGAACTGTGAGAGGGTAGAAAAACACTCGGAGTACGGTTGCAAAGAAGCAAATGACTTCAAATGTACAGAATTAAAATAATCACAGTTTATTTTTAATACGTTTAAGGACTAAAAATATTTTCACCTTCCATTCTACTGCATTTGAGCAGAATCCATCAACAAAAGCTTATAAATCTGTTATTCTTAATGGGTTTCATGCCAATGTTGTGTTTAAAGTCATGAGACTAAAAGAAAAACTACATTCCTGGGGCATAATGCTGCACAGTTAAAAAGAAATGCTTCGCTGAAATCTAACTTGACAACATTTGTTGTTAGGATTTCCAGGACTTTCATCAGGCATGTTTCTCAAAGAATCCCGTCTCTCAGAAATTGTTTTTGTCGTGGTAACAGACTTGACTATTAATGAGAAAACAGTAAGAAGCTTTAGTGTCCTAATGGATACTAAATGACCTGGAGGATCTGAAACACTTATGTGCAGAAAAAATACATATGCGCAATTCCTTTGGCTTCAGATATTTGTTATAGCCGGGACGCAATGTATTAAATGAGGTAACTAAATACGTGTGGAAAAATGACAGCATTTTACCTATAAACAATTACCTTAACTTTGCACATTAAAAAAATATTATGTCCTGCGTACTGTGACTTTTACAAATCAGAAGAAGATCAGGTCGTAATAGCAGATAAATATGCAGTGTCTAGAAGCCTCTGTATGTCCTCAAGACAGCGAGGCTACGAGCAAACACTGACATTTGACACAGATACAGCTGGTTAAAATATGCCTTCATCATACTCGGATGGAGATAAAGACAGAATAAAATTCAGCCAGAATAAATCCAAAGCTAAAAAAAAAAAAAAAAAATTAATCTAAAACCAGATGCTGCAGAACGTGCAAAAATGAAGATGCAAATTTAATTTTGCAAACCTGGAAGGAAATCCTCACGAGCATACACGCTCAGTCCACTTTCCCTAAGAAGCCCACAAAAGTTAGTCAAAATCAACAGCAATAAATATTTTGAAGGAGGAAAACTCTGTAAAGTCTATTCATTTTACTTTCTGAAATGGTGCAAAAATGTTACCTACTCCCTGTATAGTTATTAGTCTCCGTAATGTAACATAACAGATACTTTCTAAATCCTTTTAGGCCTTCTCCCCCTCACTGGAAAGATCATCATTTTTTTATTTCAAAGTGGATTTAATAAAGAAAAGGAGTGCTGTTAAAGTAATACGTGAGGCTTTGACATTAAGCAGCGCAACCCTGCAGAGTCGGCAAGAACAGGGTCTCTAATCTCCAGTGATTTATAGAGGGCTCTTCCTTCATCTCTGCACTCAGGGAGGGCCAAAAAGTTTAGAGACAGGCTGGCGTCCCCCTTACTCCACACCGCCAGCTCCTGCTGGCCAGTCTGCCGGCAAAAACCTTTAACCGCTTCGCTGCTGGCTTCCCCTGCACCCATTAAAGGGAGTTTTATTTATTTGTATTTATAGAACAAAGTGATCTCAGAGTTAAGTAATGCCCACGGAGGTAAATGTTTATGTCTGTCATCAGAAATTTATAAGCAGAGAAGGAGAAGCTAATAGGCCGAAAGTAAAGACCCAAACTATGTAGTGTTTGATGCTCATCTAAGTAAGCTCTGAAAAGCTCCGAGTAGAAACACATCTTAATTAAAAACTTACAAATATATACAGTTAATTTTCAAGCTAAATAACTGAATTACAGATACCAGACAGCCTATTACCAACTGGAGAAGAATGTTTGCCTTATACTGGCTGAACGTTACACAAACACAAATGCAAGAAGCTATTAAGCTCTTGTCACAGGACAGAAATATCTCATTTTAATGGATTTCAAATTCATCATTTTTTAGGGAAATGACCAGTTAGTTCTGCACTGGGAAACCACGGAAGCCTCTGCTACTAATCTAAAAAATTAAACCCAGTTCTAACATGAGCTCGGTACTGGGAGATTCACATCACCACCAGGAATTCAACTGGGTCAAGAGGATTAGACGTGCAGAGAATAAAACTCAAGGCCTCAGTGCAATCGTACTCAGGCCCTCGGGTCACCCTTCCCTACGCGGATGACCCTGCTGAGACCAACGGAGATTAAACCAGGTGCCTATATATAAAGTCAGGCAATGTTTTTCCCTTTAGGACTGAGGTACACGTCTGTACCTCGTGACAGTCTCATCCTTACTTAGGCCCCAAGTTCTTCACAGGAGCAATTACCCTTTTGTTCTGCAGTTGTACTGTACCTTTCACAGTGAAATCTTGGTCTGTGATGAGCGCTTTTAGGAAAAACGAGGATACAAATAAACCGTGGGTGTACAAGCCCTGAAGCGTAGAGACAGACCCACCAAGCAATAGCAATTCAGCAGGTCTGCTCTCACGCAAGTGATACAATCCTGATTGGTTTCAGTGCAAATTAAATGAACACCCAGACCAAATCTAGGCCCACTTGAGATGCTACGGGTTTAATTACGCCTTCCTCCATATACACACTAGATAGGCCACTTATAGACTGTCTTCTCCTTTCCCCAGAATCCTAGCAATCCTGGCATGGTAGGACTCCATGTAAGAATAAGAAAATCAGGCTAAAATTCTTCACAATGTCAATAGGCTTTGATGTTCCCATGCGGGGGAACACAAGAGAGGCCCTGAAACCCGTGCAGAACTGCCCGGCACTGTTCCAGACCTGTGAACAGTAGCTTTTAGCTGCCACTACTTGGACTAGAAACTTTCTGGCCCACGCAAGTTGCCCTTGAAAAGTGAACCCTGCACAAACCTGTGTTGGACATTTCAGTTTTTTATATTCAGGTTGAATTACCCTACAGTGTCTTCCCTAAAAGGTTGAGGAATGGAAAAACTGATGTACTAATTTAACATTCATTAACTAGCATATTGCGACCTATACAAAATATTGGCAATCAAGATGCATTATTTTGAAGTTTGCTGAACTTTTCTTCAAGTGATTGCGCTCATTCCTTACACCTCTTCTTGCCCGTAAGGCTGAACTTCCTCTGTGTAGTTGTCTCAGGGACAAACTTGGAGACTAAAGTTACTCCGATACGGACAGACTCCACTCTGCTCACAGGACGTTCTTCCCTTGTTTCAAGCGGTGGCGAGGGCAGGACATCCCGGCTGGGCCAGCACACGGCTGTTATCAGCTGCTGGGGCAGAGCACTGGGAGTTTCTGGAGGTTATTTTACAATCATGGAATTGCAAATTCAGTGATTCAAAATTATTCAGTGATTCAAAATTATTTTATTTTAACCTGTGATTCCTTTTGTTTAATCTGATGAACAGATGCAATTTATATAGTGATACTTTAAAACAAAAATTAGCTTAGACTAAAGAAAAGATAATCACAGGACGTTACTCATCACAAAGGTTTTCTGTAGGCTGCTTCATGATGCTACAAGCACCATCCTAGATGTATGACTGGATGGGGATGTCAGAAGGGTGCGTATGAACACTCAGAATGACTTGGTTACAAAACACATGCCACGACGCTCCTTCTCTTCCCATTTAGGAAAAAACCAGCAATCTGAGCCTGCTGGGCACCAGCCATGTTGTACGACCAGCCCACGTATGAAAGGGGTTTAAAAGCTTCAGTTACAATTCATTTTCATGCAAGGAACAGTTTAGAAGCATCGTTCACCTTCTGCAATAGCATCTAATGACACATTATTTTAAGGTACAGCTTGCTTAAAGTTGATTTGCACCCTGCAGACAGCATCGAGGCAGCCACAAGCTCCTGAGGAAGATGGATGAAAATCCCACTATGGACAGCAGGAAGGAGATGGACTCGTGTCACTCCAGCCAGGTCACACCTTACACACCTGCACACACACGCCCGGCGGCAGTACGGGGCCTCTCCCCTCTGTTCACGCGTGTGAGCAGCGTGAAACTTCTGGGGAATGAAGGGTGCTCGAGCTGCCCACAGATCCTGCCCTTTCCCTCCCATCTCCATGCATGTGCCTACAAAAGGAGTGGAAACTTGGCAGGCTGGAACGAAGAGCGCAGTCAAGGGTCGGGAGCGGAGATGAACTGCTCCCGTTCTGCCCTGTGGGAATTACACCAAAAAGGTAACAGAAGCTGGGGAACGCGCTGCCTTTTCCACGGAGCCTCCCAGCACCGTCCCTGACAGCCGAACAGGCAAGAACGGGTCCTTCACAAGGATGGACCTTGTGTCTGTGTCTGAGATCTGTGCAATCTCCTCTGGGAACCCTCCCTTTAGAGAGCTGTGGTTTCATTTCCCAGCTCTAAAAATGACTGATCAGGGTCACAGCCATTTCTTTAGGGTGTTCTAATTCTCTGTAAATGGGCAGGGTCACTACATGCAGGCATGGTGATAAGCAGATCAACGCTGTGACTGCCAGATTCAGCCCTTCATTAGGCTCAAAAAAGGTGTCAATAATTAAAAAATATTTTTCAAAACATTCTTTTTTTAGAAGACTTAATCCTTTAACACTTCTGCGCCCTGGGTGTCTCCGTGGAGAAGAATTTGAAATAGGAATTTCAGGTCTACAGTCCTGAAGCAGAAAGTAGAAGGCATTTTGATTTTCTTCTGCATTAAACCGTTTATGTGAAATAGTATGCAGAATAGGTAATCAACCCTTAAATTGCCAGGTCCTGATACTCAGCAGGCCTAGGACAAACTGATCTGGCAGTAAACAAGTCTTATCAGGGCCGCCACAATTAACTGCTGTAACTAGAGAATGTAAATCACTCCACCCCAGCAGACGTGTGATCCCAATTTGCACCTCATCCAAGTCAACTAGATCTACATTATTTACACAGCCACGGATCTCAGTTGTACCTGCTGCCAGATGAGTGCTTGTATTTAATATAACTGTAAAAGTAATAAATTTTAAAACCAGGGGGGAAAAATGGTTTCCGCTTGGGGGTCCCACTAAACAGCCCACTAGGTTTTGATCAGGTGAACAACCGATGACACAGCTTTTAACTCCGAAGTAATTTTTACTTTCCAGTAGTGAAGGGACAAGGTTCTAGATGAAACATACTTCTCTTCAGAGTGAAGTGATACAACCGGGGAAGCCACAACTTCCCTCGAGGCTCCTGAAGCAGCAATAACCTCATTTTCTTCCTACAGCTTCTGGCACACGTGAACCTAGTGTAAAGCTGGTGCCTAAGGACACTACTCCAAAATAAATCTGAAATGTAAATAACTTATTTAAACTGTAATACAATCACATTTCTTTTTATAGTAAACATAAATCTCCTTCTTTATTATAATCACATCTTATCACGTATAAAGTAATTTAATACAAGACCTACCTTCCTACCTATTATTGCATTACGGAAAGCAAACTTTTTCCATGTTATTTATTTCCAGCAGAATCTCCAGGAGGCACTCTGGCTCTGGAAGGATTGTGTCCTGACTTGTATTTTAGCAGAAATTCTTTAGCCTCCATTAGGTAAGAGTTGCTATATGAGCTGCAGTTAGAGCTATCTGTAAGCGAAAAAGTTCCTGAACACCCAGAGCAATCTGAGAGATGACATGTGGGAGATACCCTGAAACAAGGGAAGTGCCACATCTTCCATGAGATGGAAACAGACTCCCAAAAACCATTTTAAATTTTAGCAGGTGTCCACACAACTGCCATAAAAAAGCTACAAACAAGAGCAGCCCCAAATCAACCCAGAAGGAGAGGTTAAAGGGTAAACAGTGATTTGCTGCAGAGATCACCTTTACCTACTGTCCCCCTTCCTGCCCCCCCCCCCCAAATAATCCGCTAAAAGAACGAGCACAACAAGCTGTTTTGACACCCTCACGATTCCAATTTCAGTCTCTGTGGAGCTGCTGCAATTTGCCACTAATTTTTGACGAGGGGAAACTCTGGGCATAGAGGAGAGCAACATCTCTGTACGAGACGATCCTGCCAGCAGCCACCAGCCAAACCAAGCAAACAGTTAACACTGAGGAAGACCAGAGAGCGGAAAGCAAAGTACTGCCCTACCACAATCATCCAGGCTCCCTAAAAGATAGCCAACACGATGGCTTGTGGTTACCTGCCATACTCTTTGTTGCACAACAGGAGATGCGAGCAACTCCTAGCCACTGTGGCACCATGGTTTAGTATACTATTAGGAACATATTTTGCAACCCACATAATAAACACTTTATTCAACTTAGTAAAGCAAGCCCTAAGGCAAAATGAGTGTAAACATACGCACAAAAAAACTGATATGTGGACAAATACTTGACAATGTGAGTATTAAAATTTGCCAAGTGTCATTCTGAAAAGCCCATGACTTTCTAAAACAAGCTATGCTTTTTATCTTTGGTTTACCAAAGATTATATGCAGCAGCCAATATAGTATCAAAGCTTAAACCTCAAGTCCCTGCAATCTCCTATCCATCAAAACATTTCCCATGGTTTTATTAGCACTAACAATGAAGTCAATGGGAGAAGAATCTGGCCAAAACCAAAACAAAAATCTCACACGCCATATTTTGCACAAAAAGACCAAGAGACTTGTGAGAAAGATAGTATCACCTAGCAGGGAATCACACACGTGGAATCTATATATTACCCATTCCCTCTCCAAGTAAAGGCTGAAAAAAAATAATTAAAAAACCCGATGCAATGCAAGAGAGCAAAATCAAACCAAACCACCCCTCCTGTTCACAGAAAACCCAAGGATTAGATGAGCAGCTATAACCAAGCTAAAGTTCAGTGTGTCTGCAACAGGTAGCAGGGAGAGAGATTTAAAACTTCTTTTCAATAAAAGGTTAGGGTTTTGAAAACCAGCTGCCGATCTGTTGGCAAAACTCCAACCCCTGTCTTCTGAAAATCAATTCTGAAATCTCAAGGAGTGATTTGGAAAGGACACTGATGCGAGCGGGTACGCTGGCCGTCTGTCTGGGTTCACTCTGGACCTCTGTTTGGTACAGACAAATGCTGGTATTTAATGAACAGCATTATACCCATCATGGCCATTCCTAACCACACTTCTCCACCGATGAACCACTTGCTTAGAGTCCTGTTACCTTAACATTCCAGAAAAGAAATGTGGCCGTTGTACAGCAATCGTGCTGCTACGTGCTGGGTGGGAATTTTTGGGGGAGAGAAAGGATGAAAGCGGACCGAGGGGGTGGAAATCTCTGCAGCTGTCCCGAGGTGAGCCGTTCTGCTCCTAACCAGAGCCCCGAATGGCACGCGGTGTTAGCAGATAAAAAGATGATAGATCACAGTGAAAAGGGTCCCCCGGAGCAAAACTCCTTGGGAACTACAGGAGCAAACGGCAGGCCTGATATGGGAAAAGTTGAACTGTTAATAATTTAATATCAAAGAAGTAATAATTATCAGTCTCTTACTCTTAAAGATGCAAAGGAAAAAAAAAAATCTAGGAAGCTTATAGGGTAAAGTCATATTTTTGTGGAATAGGGGATAAAAAGTTGAATCCAAGAGCCAAAAGCAGAATATTTGGAGCACTATCGCTGCTAACAGCAAGTTATTCCTATGCATCACAACCAAGTTATAATCTATTCACGTTGCCTTATTATAATATGTGCCTTTCCCTGAGATATAGCCTCCATTTTTCATCATCAGAAGACCAAACAATAATCTCTCGCTTTTAACTAGAGTTACCTCTCAAAGCCCTACTCCCAGCAAAATCAGTCAACCGTGCAAGTCAGAGCAAGTTGTTTCTGCAGTTGTCGTGAAATAAAGGGATTCCTTCCTCACTGGGGATCTCCAACTAAACGTGGGGTCTAACACCAAACTGCTTTAGCTTCAGATGCACCAAAGTCTTCCTTTTCAAGTCTTAACCAGAGTATGATCGCAAAACGACTCCGAACCCTTTTAAAATTTGCTTTTCCCTTCTGCACCCTGGGATGGCAGCATTCATAACGCCACACAGCCTGATGACACTCCCTTTTTAGAAGTTTATTTGAAACAACTCTCCATCATTTAATATTTCTCTTTCAATTAACAGCAAGAGCTTCTGTAGAAAGACTACCTACAATTTATGTCGTGTTTCTTTGCCTAGTTACAGTCCACAGGGAACTAAAAATGATGCAAAAAAGAGGCCGTAAAGCTAGCAAGATACTGCCTGTCTTTTAGTGAGTATCCAGCCTTTAGGGAGGCAACTTGCATGAAATATGGATAAGATCTTACAGCACTATTCAACTGTATAGCCATTTGCTAGTTCAAATTCCTTAGGACTATCCCTCCTGGATACAAGATGAATTGAATCAGCAGAAGATTTGCTTTCTTTTGTAACCACTCCAGTGTTTGGTAGATTTAATTCCTTTCTATGAATGGGCGTGTGTATGTGTTATCAACACACGAGTAAGTATATAATACACTTATATAAAAGTGATTTAAACAACATTCACACTCCTTTGAATCAGGAATTCTTCAGCTCAAATTCCTTAGGATCTAGGGAAGCTAAAGATTGTCTCAGATACTGCTAAAATGCAGTGAAACGGCTGTGGACTTCGGGGATCCTACAAACAAGTTTGAATTTTCAGCGAAGTTTTGCAGTCATCAGTCTGCTGGCCGTTGCTGCCTGGCCATCTCCCTCCGTCTGAGCTCGGGTGTTTACAGTATCCATAGCCAGAAGCTGCTTGATGGAGCTTATACTTGTCTAATTACAGCTTAGCAATTATAAGCAGAAATCCAAAGTATAAAATCAAACATTTTCGTTAACTACAGAGTGTATCTGCTGAATACTGAATCAAGCAATAAAGTTCCTTACAGTCTCCTCCAACAAGTTCCTACGGTCACAAATGGTGCCACGTTTTGGATGAGACCAATGCCACCAGCAGCAGCTTCGGAAATACCAACCTGTGATTCCAAACTTGAATTAGAAATTCAGCTACACAGTTTTTTCATTGCAAGAAGTGCTTTGAACTTCTAAATGGCCAAGCTGAACAAAATGGTGGAAGTTTCTCCCTTGAATTTCTAAAGAGTTTACAGGCTGCTGGGTTTAGAAATCATGTTTCTTCACGAGAAGAAGAGGAGAGGCTGCCTGAGGACATTGTTTATTAAAGCCTTTTGTTCAATTTACAAATTGAAACAAATAATTGTGGAGGCATTTGCAGCTATGGAAAAAACGTGTTTACAAAGTGGAATAAAATACAGACTAAATACATTTGGATTATACTAGATCAAAACATATGAGTTTCTAACATAGCATAAAGGGCGGTCAACACTATGAGGACAGAAGGAAAGGCGCCACTGAGTCATGTTTTTTATAACAATCTGGTCACTTAGAAGATTTTGGATAGTTTTACTCTCAGAGCCCTTAACACGCAAGAATCTGACAGTCGCACTCAGGAGTGACCAGCCCTTGAGATGAGAGGCAACCCATCCCAGGGACACCTACCTGCTCCTAACAGACAACAGATGCTTCAGAGGAGGTAGGAAAGACCCCTGAGTTCCAGCTGATATCCCATAGGAATATTTCTTGACAATGTTTTACTTGGTTTTTGGTTCAGCCTTCCTCATGTGGTTTTACACATAAACTCTAACTGGGTTCAGAAACTGAAAAGCCCTGTGGGACCACCACATCTCGCCCTCCTACAAACGCGGTACTGCTCTACATAAACACTTGTCTCACCTTAAGTGTCTTACACAGTGAGGTTGCTACCACTTGGAAGATTCTCCTGTAGTTTAACACAATTTGGCAATCAGAATTATTTCTCCAGTGTCCAGAATATATTTTCCCAAAAAACATTAGGGTCTGTCTGAGCTGTCAGTTCAACATCTTCAAAAATCACAGCCTGCCTTGACTGCGCAAACCCTAACGTTCCTACTTATTTTATAAAGGTCCTCGTATTTGGCACAGAGTGAGGCAATTGTATCAGAAATAAATCTAGAAGAGCCCCACCAAGGCAGTGGAATTAGATCAGTGGAAAAATGGCACAAGAGGGACGAAGTGCTGTTCCTAAATGTTAGCTCTAAAAAGCTTATGTAAACAACTATTTCCTATAAAGTCTTAATTAATAGCACGATGACAGAATCAAGCTCTGTCTGTAACAGTAACTGGAATTTCCAATAAAAGTTATCTATCACCATTTAAAAAAATACGAGGCACAGAATTAATCAACCAAATTCTCCTACTAGTTTACAAACTACATACAAAGGGAAAGAACCATTACTGCAAAGTGAATACGATGACTAAGGATCACTTTAGTAGCACAGGAGTATTTTCTTAACATCAGTAAAATATCTTAACTAATATTATATTTAGTTAGCTGAACTCCTCTGGGGATTAAAGGCCCACTGTGCCTAACAAAACTTTGTCTTGAAACAGACTAGCAAATGTTATTTTAGTACAGAGTATTTGATAGCTAATCATGCTATAAACTATAAAATAAAGTTGCGTTTATTGGTACAATTAATCCCTCCATAGCCCACAGGGCTACAGAAGAAAATGTGGGGATGAGGGAGTTCGGACCAAGGGGGGTGGGGTGAGAAATGAGGGATTATTGGCAACAGGGAAGGACCGGGATTGAAACATTGGATGTGACTCACAGGGAACTATTATTATTATTCCAGTTGTAACCAAGAACACCATCTCCATCTGGGAGTGCCAGGGAGAGAAAAAGAGGCAAATGCTTCACGTAGAAGGAAATTCACCCCCAAGCAGAGCAGAACACGTGCGTGAAGATTTATAGAAGTCCATGAAGCACTAACACACCAGTACCCAGCAAGGTCACAGCACAGAAAAACACCCTCACCCAATTCCAATAAATATATTCCCTAGGATAATGCAAACCGCAACTCTTTCCCACTGTTTGAATTTGTTAAAAGGTTTTCCAGCTAAGAATAAGCTGGAGTAAAGCATAAGAGGAAAAAACCCCAACATTCCGTGATGGAAGAAACATATGCTTGAAATCTAGCTAGCATGTTAATTGTGGTTAATATGTGAATCAAATTAGGAATGTAAACAACACTAACACTCAGAGCCTATGCAGTGACTTCCTATTTTCGTTTTTACAGCTTTGGCATTAATAACCAGCAATTGCTTACAGTTGCCAAAGGCTTCTCCTGCACTTCAAATATAGGTTACTGCATACTAATGGATAGCAAATGTTTATAAGCCAAAACATCTACTGCCTTCATCTTGAACTAAAAAAAAAAAAAAAAAAAAAAACACCCCAGGGACAAAAGGGAAAAAACGNAAAAAAAAAAGCACCTGAGGACGATAAGGAGAAAACTGCAAGTTTTGATAAAGTACAATTTTATACCACTTTGCACTAGTCTAACCAACCTCTACGTAGGACACGATGATAGAGAATAAAGTCAGAAGTTTACTGCGAATACCTTCAGATTGCCTTTGGGATGTACATTTCATGCACAAACAGCTATAAATCTCCAGTGATTTATGAACTGATCCGCAGAACCAAAAATCACCTTTGGTGTAACGAACTGTTCCCCGACTCTGAAGGAATTTGGCCTACAGAGACCCGTGTAGTTCTCCCAGAGCTCCGCAGCGACTCAGCACCAAGGCTGGCACCAAAGGGCTGCTCCAGGGTAGATCACGTTTCCTCCCGGATTTTGTCCCTCCCATCTCGACCAGGAAGACAACAGGCAGCTCTTCCATAGATTTTGCAGCAAATGCGATTTGCATTTCTGAGAGTGATTAACTGCATATAAATAATTTTCTCGTGTCTAAGGAGTGCCTATAGCTGTGATGACAAAAAGGAGAAATTAATGATAAACAGCATATGGGGTGGTTCTGTATTCTTCATCTTAAATTTCAAGCTGGATTAAACACGAGAGCTCTGCTAACCCCACCTTGCTGTCACTGTATGGGATTTGTGGTCGCTACTTACTATTCCCACAGCACAGCCACCTGAAGGTCCCCGTCCGAGCGAAGGTTTTAGACGTCTCACTAATACGGAACAAAAAGCAGCCAGCCCCCAAACACCCTGCTATGGGACTGGAAACTACAGGTGGCAAAAATAACACTCGGACTTGCCAAAAACGTAAGGTAACGGCGAGATAGGACTGATGATGAGTCTGGCAAGCAGCAGTCACACACGGTTCAGGAACGGCAGTGTCCTCAGATAGTTGCTAGATCGGCCATGGGCTCAGGTTAATATTTATACTAAGGAAACGCTGTCAGCCTCAATCAGGATTAGACCAATGTTGTGCGAGGTACTGTGCAAACAAATAGGGAGACAACAGCTCTTCTCAGGAGAGCTTCCTTCTAAATTACAGTAAGTGTTTGTATTATTATTACAAGTAATTGGTATTACAAATAGTATTCCCAGCACAGCATCTCTGAATGGTCCTCGGCGTTGATGGTGATATCAGTCTGCTGACAAAGCCGGTGCTGACAACAATTAATATGCAGGAAGAATTGGTAGACGGTGATTTTTCTAAAATAAATCGTCATTTGATGGAGTCATTGCATTATTTCCAAAGATAGAAAATAAACTCATGGGATGGAAATAAACACAGCGTTTTAAATGAACCTAATAACATGAAAGTAATGAGTTTGGAAAACAGATGTGGACAAAGGAGAGCAAAGGCTACAATACACTCCATGCAATCTGGGAAGGAATGATAAAAAAATTTACAAGCTGTTTTGAGTCCCGAATAAAAGGGGTAATCAAGCCAGGCCGGGTTAGAAGTGGGAAGGGTACAGCATCCTGCAGCAGAGACTAAGCAGAACACCTCACCCTCCCGTACTGTATGTCGAGGCTTTCCCGTGCTGCTGGAACGCCAGCCTAATTCTTGGTTCGGCAGTTCGTAACTCACATCACATACTTACTGTAAGGCCTTGTCACCCTTTCTTTTCCCCGTGTTTGTTTGATCTTTTGCATTCTGCTGGGGCAGCAAACTGCTTGTGTACTTCTGTCACTGACAAACGTTGGGGCAAGAGGTGAAATAGTAAGGGGGAAAAAAAAAATCAAATCAAAAGGTAATGTAATATCCTAAAGAAAGATACCTCGTTGCAGGACAAAGCACACACAGAGATTATTTCCATGATGCCCAGTTGCCTCTCCTGTTAATCGTGATTTATGATAACATCTATGCAAGAGACCCATCAGTTAGCGAAACCATGTTACTCTGTACAAAGTGGCTTCTCAAAATGGCACTGTGAGAAAGCTCTCCTCTGCAGTTGTTTTACTTTGCCTCTGAAAGCTCTCAAATTGAACTGCTAAAGTTCAGCCAGCATCTAATTTTAACCGTGAGTTCCAGGAGAGAGTAAAGCTGGTGGGAAGATTACAGAGTTCCTTGAAGCTCTGACCTACAACAGGAAGAGAGTTGTCAGCCTTCATGTCTCTCACTCTAAATCCCAAGGGAAACAACACTGGCAGAATGTTTTATAACACATTCCCACTGTAAAATTTTGTATTTGAGAAATATGATGCTTGCTCACTCCTTCTCCTAGACCTTTGGTGTGTCAGTAAAAACAGATGACCTTAAATGAGTAATTTTAGTTTTGCCTTTACACCGCGGTTCGGATACTCAGGGTTCACAGGGTTCTGTTTACAAAATCACGGAGAGCTGATATTACACAAGAGCAACACGCACACCCACACCTTTAAAATATTAGCAAGGAGCTGGCAGCTTGCAGCAATGTAATAATGCCTTTTTTCTGCCTTCTCAGGTTAACTATATAACTCAAGAAATACCCACACGGAAGGCTGCAATCTGTGATTTTCATAAGGAAGGCTAAAAGCCTACTGTCACAGGGCCAAAAAGCAGCATCTGTTCAAAAGCTCAGGAAAGAGAAATTAAAAATAAAATAATTGGATTATGATCTCTCAGCTAACGAAATCAGATACATTTTTTTTTTTCCCTTTTCTTCTTCAAGTCATGGATTTTACACAGCGCACAGTGGCACCAGCCTGGTTCCACATCGCTACTAACTGCCTGAAGGATCACAATTTCAGGTGTTGCACAACATCAGGAAGCAAAACAGGAATACAGCAGAGAAACCAAATACGTTTTCATCCTGCCAGCGGAGAACAACTTTCCTGACAGTAATGAAGGTGTGGTGACAAATGACCAATAACTGGACAGGATATGAATAATAAATACGGGAAAACTGTTATTCCAGTAATAGGTCTTCAAGTACACGGCCAGCTGAAGGAATTCAGTCACCCTGGAACAGCTTAAAAACCCTTTTTTTCTGCTTCCTCCTCGTTTCTCAGCTCTTCAGTCCCTGGGAACAACCACCCCATAGCTGAAGCCCAACGAGGCAGAAGCAGAGGAACCCCTGCAGCTTCGAGCAAACCCACGTCCCGGCAGGCAGCGACGCGGCAGCCGTGGTGTGCGCACGGCCACTGCTGGAGCAAAGGCAAGAGCGGCTCCCCGAACTTTCTCCTCTCCTCTATTCCCTCGGATAATGAAAAGCAGAAACACCATTCTGGGACTCAGAAGCATTTTGAATGACCCAACAGTTATTGCAGACCCCACGTTATCTGCTGCTGACCCTAAATTGAGACGTCTGTTAGTCAGGGATGATGATTTTTGCGCTCATGAATAATTAGTTTTGCTGGTTTTAAGAAAAAAAAAAAACCAACAACCCACCACTGTATCTTTTAATCAGAATCTAAATGAAAAATGCTAAAAGCTATTCCCTAACATCTGCCAGTTTAGCATAGATTTAGAAATAAAAATCAAGAGGTATAGTCTCATCTCAGGGAATTATGTGTTCAAATCCGCATGTATGGAAATGAGAATGTAAGTGTTAACATTTAGAGTCTTCTGCTGCATATCCGAGGCATTAGGATGGCTTAATGAGTCACCGTCTGAAACCAATAACAAGTTAAAGTTCCTCTCTCACATACACACACGCACACATTTAATTTTGTGTATAATTACTCAGTTCTGAGTAATGACAATTTATTAGATTTTTCCCATCAAACGTACGAGTTGCTAATGTACAACATGTCACTAATACACAATGCTCTTTCCAAGAAAGGCAGAAGTCATTAGTGTCCCAAGTGTTAAACGTAACCATGCATTTTATCCCCCCTCATGTCTCTGTAGAAATATTTTTGAAGTGAACTTAGTGGCTGTGAAGAGCAGATTTTTCTAACCAGGGGATCCATTTCTAAGGGTAAGAGAGCAGTTTGATAGCCATGATTACAGCCTGTACTAACGATCAGCGTTTACTTATACAGTCAAATAAAGCACGGCCAAAGGACAACTCTGCCTTGAAGGAGCGATTGGAGAGCAATCATTTTCCCTTTGCATTTAATAGACAATATGCAGCTGTAGCATTTCAGAAAAATAAAAGCTTCTCTGCCACAATATGCTACCGAACGCCTGGTGGGTTTCCACAAGCTGGCTGCAAGGTGGAGAGGAGGAGACGTGGACAACAGATACTGAAGCACTACACGGTGCGCTAGGTCAACAGCGCATTCAGTGCATTCGTTTTGGCCTTTCCCTACCACAATACAGCAATGAAAACGTCACCGGGCAGAAGTGAGCAAACCCCCTCCCAGCTGTTAGGGTATTGCAAAGTGAAGGAAATCTGTACCAAAGCGCCATACTGATTCACAGGGGTAACGCAAGCACGTAATTAGTATTGCCGGGCTTACTGGGACGTCTCGACTGCCCTGAACGTTCGATTGCCAGGCAAACCCAAAACTGACCTGTGCGCATGGCTCAGCCGGAGCCCCTGGAAAGCCGGGACCGCTGACTTCAGGGAGACGGCGAGGGGAAGCGGACAAAGCCGGCCTCGTGACACCCGGTCTGAGGCTTCGCTGGAGAACACACAGTAAGTTCCTACTCCGGTAGGATGTACAGAAACTTGGTACACATTACAAGGATTAAGTATGCTGTTTTCCCTCATTACTGTTATTAAAAAAAGCAGCAAAATTATCATATCACGTGAAGGAAATACTTAGGGATGAGAATTCGTATGGTTACGTTGAGAAGAAAGGCTTTCGGGGGATAAACTAACGCCACATCGCGAGTGGGAGCAGAGCGCCCGCCCGCCCGCAGCGGCCTCTCTGCTGCCCAAGGCGTCTCCATGGCTTCTCTCGCCCCGGGCCCGTGTCCCGCGCCGTGTCCTGCCACCCAACAGCCTGTCAGAGCCAAGGCGGGCAGGGACGGACAACGAGGCCTGGAGAAAGGAGCCGACTGGCACCGGCCCTGCGGCAGCACGGGACCCGGAGGAGATGCCGGCTCTGCCGACCCGCAGTCCCACGGCTCACAGCCCGGCCATGGCACCCAGCCGCCCACGCACGACGGTTCTCTGTGTATTTAATATGCGTCTTGTTGGACAACATCCTCGTACCCCTCAGTGCCGTTACTGAGAGGTACAGCTCACGCGAGGCCCGCGGGAAGGCAAGAGGATGAGTTCTCGGGAGGAGGGTGTGACCTTCCCTCCGTCCACCACCAGCGAGCCCTCTCGCCCCCACCCAATGGCCGCCCTCGCCCCGTGGAGCCGATACGGCCAACTGCGGCAACGGGACCGACCGACCGCTCGATTCCCATGGCTTTTTTTTGTTTTGTTTTTTCTTTCTTTTCTCTCTTTTTTTTTTTTTATTTATCCATTTCTATTTTAAAAGCAGCCCGTTCCCTTGGCCCCGGCGCGCCTCCCTCCCCTCCGGAGCCCTGGGTTATGTGAAAATGCGTGTGCCAAGCGGCGGAGGCGTGGTGGAGCTCCTGGCTCGCCGTGACATGCTCCTGACGTACTGTGTGGTCAAGGAGCCGGGACTGGGGGGCCTGAACAAGGGCCAAGCCTTGCACTTCAGCTTCCTGACCTGGCAGCCATTCAGAGAGACCCTGCTAAGTGCTATTTCCTAAATACACTAGCTTTTCATAACAATCTTACCACATTGCTTTCCTTTACAAGCTCTCTTAAAAGAGAACTGGACTCCTTCTGGTTAATCTACACAGACTGCATTTGGAAGCCATCAGAAACTGAACTCTAAACAAAACGTTATTAATGTGTTGTAATCTGCCCTCAATGTTCCAGATGAAAAGAAAATGTTTTATAGTTTTGGAGTATACATTTTAATTGCCTTTTAAGAGTGCATATACTTTTAGTGCTCTCTGTTATAAAACTGCAGTATCTGTTTCTTGATAACTGTTGAATGATCTCAGCTATTTTTATTAGGTTTTCTCCCCCACCCCGGTCCCCTTCCTTAAGCTACCACCACTGTAAGGCTTTTTCAGACCATTCCTGATATTAGGCTGGCAAACGATTTCAGTCTAAGATAAACTCCATTATAAACAACTTCTTTACAACATCCCCTCGCTATAAAAACACTCGGATCCAGAAAAATTAGTTCTTTAAATGAACTTAGAATCCAGCTACTTTCGGTTAAAAATCTGATCTAAATAAGGGCCATACCGAATTTCCCAGATTTCTGGCCCTTCCCTGCTCGGTTTGCTCGCGGTGCCTCGTTCCCGTCGCGGCTGGAAACGCTTGGCTCGGGGAGGGATCCAGGAACTCGGAGCGGAGCCGCACTGGCGAACCTCGCGGCGGCCGTCGGAGACGTTCCGGCTGCGCCACGGCTGCTGGAGCTGGCAGAAGGCGCTTGGCAGCATCTCAGCCCCAGCCACCGAGAGAAGGTGGGTTCGCGGCAAGATCCCGCCCGAGCTGTAAGCCCCGAATTTCCTCGTGATGCAATTCCCCACTGGAAGGGGGGAGCAGAATCTACGAGGTTTTATCGTGCTGAATCGCCTTGCTGCCGTGTACAATAAGGTCTTTTAGTGCTCCTGGGATAAATGGGATGGGGAGCACAAAGTTACCTGGCATGCTTTCTGGGTATCTCCTTACCAGAAAAGAACTTGATAAAGAAAATAGAAATCCAGGGTCATAAAACTCACTATAGGTTTTATTGTTCATTAAGTTGCAGGTTCAAAAGACGAAGGGAACCCTTAAAAATACTCCGTTTCAGGAAATACCAGGCATTTGGACATCAGCGTTATCCTATGCGTATCAACAACTGTACCAGAAAAGAATGGCTCTAGCTATCCAGTTTTAGATACGGGCTCCTGAAAATATCACAGCCTGCTTTCGTAGTATTTGGTTCTTACACATCTTCTCTATTAGTTTCTTTTCAAGATAATTAACTTTCTCAACCCCTCAACGTTAACTCTAACTCCTCCTGTGATGTCTCTAACACCTCCCTAACGCCTTTTTGACTTCCAAGATATTATTACTTGATACAGTGCAGGCCCGGATATGCCTGAGTGGGAACTGCATTCAGGGCTTGGAGAACAACCACTTTTCAAACTTTTCCTCTTATGCAATTAAAATATTTTAAATGGCAAAGGCCCTCTCTCACATTGGATTAGGATTCACAAAATGGAAGTGAACTATGGCTGATCGTTGTTCTTTTAGTTCTTTTTATCTTCAGAATTATCAGCGCTTGTAATTTTTTTAATGTTGTTTTTAAAAATATTTTTCAGTATGCAGATGTGCTTGTGAAGATTAATGGACTGGGAACACTGAAATCTTGTATTAATCAACTACAGGGAAGGCAACTGCTAAATAAAATTTTCCACAATGCTGCACACATGAGTTTAAGCGGCGTCTCTGCATCCCTTGCTGGAGGCTCATCTCTCCAGAGTGCTCCCGAACACCGGGACGGCTGGTCCAGGGGTGCAGAGCCACAACAAGTCCAACCCCCCCCGAGAATCAGCAAAGTTATCCTCCAGGTCATCTTCCACCCCCATTACCTGGCAGAGAGAGTCCCATCGCAAATGCTTTAAATAAAGACGATATGGAGAGAAATAGGCGTTCTGTAACAGGATAAGGCAAAAACCCCCTACTCCAAAATACTGACTGAAAGAGAGTGTGCGTGCACACATTTAATTAACGGCTAGGTTAATTACACCAATTTCATTACTAATTGGATCCGTTTAAACCTGCTACATTGAAAGTAACTTGGCAGACAAAAACGTTACCATAATTACAAAAACAACTGTTTTTTTGAATTAAGTAATTCCACCAATTAAGTAATTCCACACGTGTAAAGCACACCCAACCGTAGCCATTTGTCTAGCTTTGACTCATTTTCAGCAACGTGCTATTTCTAAGTGCTGATGCCTACAAAATCCAGCACCATTACTCACGGCAATCGTTTCTGGGGCGGATCCATTCACGCTGCTTGAAATAACTGAATGGAATTTGCCGAAGTGATGGGAAAACAAGTTCTGTGAAAAAGTCCTGATAAAGGGAAAACTTACCTAAGCTTTCAAACTCTGGTTTTGGTATAAACCTTTGAGGTTTGAGAAGTTTGATTACAGTTTAAAGAATACCACCCTTGCTTCAAACCTTTCTACTTGGGATTGCTACAAAAAGCAAAATTTTCCTCCAGCGGCGCAAGTCTCCAGATAGCTCTCAATTTGCCAAAACCAGAAAGAGCTGGCCATCTCACAAGAAAACTTTGTTTTCACGGATCTTATTAAATAGGTTTGCGAAGGCAAACTGTGGTGAATGATAAAGCTGCTGGCCCTATGATCAGCTGTCCTCTCACCAATAGGTACTACTCAGGTCACCTGAAATTACTACAAGGAATAAATGTGAATAAATTCCATGAAATAAAAAGGCAATCAACATTTTATTGTCTATTTTCAGCTTCCTAAAGCAAATAGAAATTCAATAATTCTTTAGAAAATCAAAACCCACAAGTGAATCCCTGTTTTTCGTGGCTGACCTTTTCTATTCAAAGACTAGGGACCTTTAGAGCAAGTATTTCTAAGAACGTGCTCCTGACAAGTTGCATGTTAATACTGATTGAAGAGTTCCTACAGGCAGCAAAAGTCCTTAAGTGTTTTCTTCTAGAAAGAAATCAGAGCGCCCTATAGGAACCAAAGAAAATCACAGAAATTATATTTAGCTGATCTCTCTATCGCACAGTTTCATCTCTGGGGTGTTACTGCCATCACATCTACAATAAGAGATTTCATGGGAAATTCTGGGAGTCAAATAATGTTCCACCTATCAATACATCTAATACCAAGTAATATTAAGAGGCTATCTTTCCCTATGTATATTAATGCTGACCATTTATCTGCTGAAAGAAGCGGATAAGTTAAAAAACACTGCAGTTTGTAAACGAGCACTGCTTGGGAAATAACCTTTTGAGCCACTGGAAAAATTCCGAGTTCAATCAACTTTATTTCCAGTACAAAAGCAATTAGATTTTTCCCATCAGAAATCAGATGAAGTAGTAAATTAAGATTTGCCAGTGATGGGAATTCTTAACTTGTGGCATAAATAGAATTTCCTTATTTTCAGCTATGGCCATCTACGTAAACCTCCATTCCAAACACAACTCATGAGAGAAAAAGATGTATTACAGAGTTATCACAGATACCTACAATTAAATTGAATTTTCCCCCTTCTTTTTAAGCCAAAGCTACTTTAATTAAGCTTAAACCAACAATCAGCCCACAAGAACCAACAGACTTGGCTGCTGTTCCATGTACCCAAGACTACGACTGTACTGAGCAATCTGATTTAAACTCTTAAATAATGGGCATCATCCCTTTTAGCCTCGGAAGGCTACAGCTATTTTTGTGTGTGCATCAACCATTCCCGAGAAGCCAAAACACAGATAAAAATACAGCTTTTTAAGTGGTACTTGTACGCTCAAGGCAACCATTCTATACTGCATACTGTTAATTAAAATGAAATAAATTGAAAATAATTCTGCTTTTTATAATGCATCTGGAGCATCAATAGTGGCTCCTGCAGAAAGAGTCCCAGTGACAAAATAGTTCAAAATCTATTCTTTGTTTTTTTTCTTAAATAATGGGCATTTTTATGAAAGGTTTTATCTTTTGACTTCCGTGATCGATTTAAAACACTCTTTACAGGAAACAGCCCAAGTGTGTCCGTAACAGGGAGGTCGTCTTGTGGTCTCCTGCGGCAGCTACAGTACATCAGACCAGAAGGAGGGACGGTGTCTCCTTTTCCTAATGGCGCATACGACTCATGCTCGATGACAAACACTTTTCTTTCCCACGTATAGCTCTGTCTGACGAAATTTTACTCATGACCTCTTCTCGCTTTGACTCACACATCATGAACTTTATTAATTTATTTCTCTGTGATTTAATCTGAACTGTTTTAAGGTTAAAGTGAAGATCAATTTACAATAAATCCACAATGCAAGAAAGAAAAAGGAGGAGGGTGGGAGCTATAGTTCAGAAAGACCTCTGCAACGGCAACTAACTCCTGCCCTGCTTCCTCTCCCCTTCGCTCCCTTGCTGATCCAGGAATAAATCTGCCCAACAGAGGAGGAGCGAAAAAAGAGAAGATGGATAAGACCACAGATGAGAAAAATTAAGACAGGGAATAATTTCTGAATACAGTATTGGCTACCTGAAGTCTGATCCAAGACAGTTGCTTAATTAGCATTTTAAAAAATATTTGAAAAGCAAGGCTGCTGGACTGAAACTGCTTCTCGCAGATACAGCATGTTGCTCTCATTTATCCATGGATCATTCCTGTTGACTACTTTTTGGCAGATGAAAATACATTCAGGCTGTCTGAAGACAGGTTCTAAAATTTTAGATTCCCTCTGTCAACAGCTAGGTGATCGTCTCATCTGCAATACCGAGATGGATCAGCTAACCCTGCTTTTCTGTTTTACTACCAAGGATATTTTCTTGATGGGTATTCCAGGTACTACAGATATTTGTATCTAGGTTTTAAACCTGGGCCCGTTAAATCAGCAAAGCACTATTTCAGTCATCTCACTATGGCACAAAGTGAGTCTATTCAATACAGGAAAAAAAAGCAAGGACAGCAGATGTAATAAATAAAGGATTTCTTCTGGCCAGAAACCAAATACTGTTGCTTGAAATTAAATATTGTCACGCAAAAAACTAATTGGGGCATCCCTACTTCTCAATGGCACGGCTAAGAACTAAGTAAAAAGCGGATGACTGGGGTAACCCAGAGCAAGAACCAGACTCTTTCCTGCAAATGGGAGAAGAAACCTTTGATTGCTTCCATACACATGGCAGGTAACCTCCCAAAGAGTCAAAGTCCAAACACTTGCCCTCAAAATCCAGGTTTTGGTTCCTCCTTCTGCAGCGTTACCTCCTGTACGCTCAATGGTCCCCAACAAGAGTTTTATGGAAAGTGGCTGTTGCCCAAAGCAGAGAGAGAAGTTCTCCCTTGAGCCACAACTATGGAAAACTTTGAGTGTTTGACTATAGAGCCCTTGTGGTGGGCTCCGTGCTGAGCGTGGAGCCAGCCCAGATCAGAGCTCGGGGCGATGAGAGGGCAGGAGCTGATCGGTGCTGCACCCGACGCAGCTTTCCACGGGCCTGCAGCACACAACTACGCCTTTTTAAAATAGCTACAATTTAAAAGGTCATGTTGTAA
The DNA here is from genome assembly GCA_013400195.1 of Aramus guarauna. Classification (NCBI taxonomy): domain Eukaryota; kingdom Metazoa; phylum Chordata; class Aves; order Gruiformes; family Aramidae; genus Aramus; species Aramus guarauna. Next base: position 129,911 of record VXBL01008294.1, read on the forward strand.
AGTCATTTGATTAAAATAGTAATAAAAGAGTAAACATTAACTCACAATTTTTCCTTAGGTCTTTCTTATTTCCAGTTGGTATCGCTTCTCCCAGACTAAGTTGCACCTTAGGAATCTGCAAGTTTATCTTGATAAAAAAATCTTTAACTTCTCAGTTTTCGATGTAAGAAAACCCACATCCTTCCATTTAGAAATACCTACTCCTCACTCTCCTGGTATCTTAATTGCAGCAATTACATATTTATTATCCGTACTATTTGTCAATACTGAGACAAAAGTACACTGAAACATGGTAAAACTGTCACAATAAAGGAAATGAACTTTTTCACACTTTAATGAATGCCAGCTTTTATACTATGCAAAGACGGCAAAAGATAATCTCCTGGTATAGCCTGGTAAATATGATCTAGCTGGTGGGCTCTTGCAAACATTCTGGATAGTCTTGATTGCTTAAGTTTCAATCATTATTACTTAGTAAGATTTTCAGAAAATGCAAACAATAAACACTTTCTTAAAAAAGAAACTGAGATAAACCTATGCATAAAAACCCCACAGGGCAGATCAGGGAGAGCTGTAAATTGGCCCCGCTCCATGTGATTTAATGCAGAGGCATTGATTTGTTCTAGGTAAATGATAAGGACTCTTTGTTTAATTTTAGGAAAAGAACTTTCATTTTCTGATTGGCAACCAAAGCTATATAATACACAACCAGAAAGCCAAAGGTTGGCTTTGCAAGTGACTAATCAAAGCCAGTCCCTCTCTGTAGGATGACAGAAGGGAAAACAAGTCTGGAACGGTCATGAAAGGCAACTTCTGTGTGCGCATCCCCTGGCACCTACCCTCTCCAGACCAGCCCCATCAGCATGGCAATGGGGACAGGCAATCGTGTGGGCCACGGGGGGGTTAGTGAAAAGTTTGCTAATGGTTTGAAAACAGTATTGAAGATGGTTTTCCAGCTCATCTGCGAGGTGAAAATCAGAGCAACTCCAGGGACTACCTAGATCCTACGTGGACACAAGCTTTTTTTCATAGCAACAGAAAATACAAAAAGAAGATAAATTCAAATAAAAACAGCGATACTCTGAAAAAGACAGCAGCAAGATAAAGGAGATCAAACCATAAATTGCTTGTGGTCGTCTTGTTCCTTATCTGAGAGCACTCCTGGAGGATAATGAATGTCCACTAGAAGTGCCACCGCAGCCATCCCAGCGCTGGCTACGCAGCTGCCTTTGCCCTCCGTCCTACGGAGCACGGATACGACTGTTCAATCGCGTTTATTGGCCCGGAATAGTACGTCTAAGCAGTAACTGTAATATTTGGCACTTAGTTCTCTGTATTCAAAGAGTTAAGCTGTGTCCTATAAAGATAAAAATCTCCACTTTTATTATTTTGTAAGGCTGCCTAACAAACGAGGATCCAGCTGTAATTGTAACATTCCAAGCTCCGAAGGCGCCAAGTTTTACTAACTATAATTTAACTGGTCCAGTTGATGCAGTCCAAATTCTTGTTTGGATAATCAGCCTTTGTTTAAATATGTACCAAAAAA
>VXBL01008294.1:131506-187820 GCA_013400195.1 Aramus guarauna
AAAAAAAAAGGAAGGGAAAAAAAAAAAAGCATAGGCCAGCATTAGCCTCTAGGCATGTCATGTGAGCTTCTTAGCCCGAAGCTTGCAGTAGCAGAGACTCGTGCACAAGAGGAGGATTATTTTGCTAGTATTACTGTTACGGTAACATATAATCAGACCTTCTCCCCCCTAATACCCCCTCCTTTTCCTTTTCTTTTTTTTTCTTTCTTTTTTTTTTTTTTCCTCAATTCACAAGTCTTCTTTCCAAGTTCAAATAAAGTTTAAAGGTTAAAAGGGCAAGAAAGTTTCATGACTGGCTGTTGAAAGAGGGAGAAATAACCAGGGTCTCCAAGTTTGCATATACTAAAAGCTCAACAATTTTGTATTTTGCTGCAATTCATAACTGTACAAATCCCTTTTGTTGGATCTGTTTGGACTGAAATTAAACACTTGTTAATAATTTATAACTTAATATAATTAGAAAATAATAATAACTGTCAAGCAACTACATTCAATACATAAAGCAACTTGAGTGGCTCATTAGCTTATTTGTCAAAGCAACAATTTCTATATATTTTAGCTCATTTCTACTGGGAAGAGTGGTTAAAGAGCCACCCAGCTTGCTTGGAAATCATTTCTCCACCAGCTGGGAGCAATTCCCGAATTGCTGCACCTCACCCACATCCAAGCAATGCTGGCTCATTTTAAAAGCAGCTTCAGTCTGACTTCAGGAGGTGCCTTAACAGAAACGGAGGAGGGATGGCCAAAGCATTACACTGCTACACAGACACACACACACACAAAATGCATCCCACAGCAGTATGCTGCACATCATTTGCTCTACATTTTACATCTGAATGAAAGCGTATCAGTGTTTGGCCAACAAACTGACCGTCAAAACGAGTCACTTAAGAACTTTCTGCTTCTTAAGTCTTTATATCTGCTGGTAGGAGACCTTAGCTCAGTAAACCGTGGGGGCCAGGCACAAAGCTGCCCAGCGATTCAGAAGATGCTGCCTTCCCCATAGCTTAATGCAAACAGAATCAATACTCGGGTGGGTTTGTTTCAGAGGAGTAAAACCGACTTCTAAAATGTTGGAGGCCGCGGTTCTTCTTGGAAAGCAGAGAGTGCGGCTGCCTGTGCTGGGCAGTTTGGATGGATGGATATATAGATATCAAAGTATTCAAATATGTTCCAAATACGTATGGTTCCCCTAAATCAGTAATATCGTTGCGAGAAATCTAGTATGTTAAGGTGGAACAAAGCAGATTACAAGTGCATATATTGAGACAGAACCTCAACTGATTAAAATCTATGTAATCTCACTTCAATCATGTCAATATTCATCAGCCAGAATATCTAGTCCATTCAAGATAAAAGTAGCCATGCAGATGTTCATTATAACTGATAAACCAACAGCTGTGATCCTCTGACATCAAAGATCACTGAGCACCAGACAGCCAATCTTTTCTATCACTTCTCTCTCCTTGTGAGTACATATGCCAATCCTATTTTTGTGCATATTAATTTATGATGTTAGAAAATGTCAAATTTAAGTATACAAAGCAAGGAAGTCCAGATTAAAAAATTAGTCTCTGGTCTAAACTCAGCCAGTCTGTCCAGATCCTGAGCTAGTGTAAACTGATTTGAAGTCAGAGATGCCAGAACAACTTAGATTAGTCAGGGATCTGCTCGTTTCCATCTATTTATCTCTTATCATTTCTAATTTAATTACTGAATAAGTCTCTTGTCTTTTCATTCCTTTCTCCTCCTCTTCCTCTTGATTTTGCTGCTTCTGTCCCATTGCCTGTAAACTCAAGTCTGAACACATCTATTCGCAGAGAGCCATCTTCCCCCGCATCATCTCTGTTCCTCTCACCCAGCTCTTCCCTTCCTAACCCTGCCCTGCTCTGTTGCCATGCTTTGCTTGAATTTATTATCCACCTTTCCGTACTATTTCAAGGAAGGAAGAGCTTCACATATTGCACATTATTTAACAATCACAACAGTTCCCAGAACGTTGTTTAGTCTGTGTTGAAGCTGAAGAGCTACCCAATTTCCTAACACGTGAATAGGCTGTGGGCTCTGTTAAAGTGACTGTATAAATGAGAAAGGCAGTAAAAGAAATAATTTTTGTCTTTTTTTTTTTTACATGAAAGCCTCCCATGCCTTTCTCCGAAATCAAATGGTGTCTACAGAGAAACCAGAAGATGTTGTCATTCTGGCTAATTGGAGCAGGTCCTGATAATTCATCTTTTTTAATTCCTTAATCATTAGTTAAATGTGGAAGGTTTCTTTTTTTAAAGTGAATCTTCTAAAACACATGGAAAAAAGATATGAATCGATAAAATTGATCTATAACATATTTTTACTTGAGAAAGGATTACAGGGTTGGATCTTAACATTATATACCTAAAACCATTTCTTGTTCCACTGCCTTTATAGTTCCAAAAAAAATGTACATTTTGGAGACAAAGGCCTTTATCCTCTTAAGTGCTATAGATTTCATGCCAATCTCCCAATATAAAGCAGACTTCAGACGTATGCCCAAGAGAAATGGTCTCGGAAAGATTAGATTTTCCACCACAAAAATAAAACCCTTGTGTGGTGAACCATACCAGCTTCAACACTACCTTCCTCCTAAGTGCTTGTTCAATGTTGAGAAACACATCCATCCTATCTCCTCTCTTCCAAAATGGAAGTGGTTTTATCATTCCTCTGCTGTTGTGCCAGCCAGTTTTTCCATGTGTAAAATTGCCAGAACTGTCACATGTACCTGAAACTAGGGAAGAATGGCAACCACAATCTGTAGATTTATCTATTTTTCTCTTATTCTGTATCATTGTGCCATACAGAAAACAGCACGTTATTCTTAATAGTAGTGTACAAAATTCATTCTCATTCGTGATGTAATATAGACACAACCAGTACGAGTGACATATGACGGACATAACTGGATGAAAAATTCTTTTAAATCAGCAAAATACTTTTGAGAGTAAGACACGCACCTCTAATAGGAACAGCATATTACAGGGCATTCATTTTGCCAAGTATCTAGCAGCTCAATGAAGATGAGAGGAAACTTTCTTAAACTACCCATTTGGTAGAAAGGTATTTTATCAATCATCCCCATATTAGAGAACACAGATTTTCAGGATATTTCAAAATCCGTTGCCAGTAATAAAGTAGGACACACAAGGAAAGGAGAGAAATATAGACTTAATACAACGTAACTGCTGAGGATTAAATTTTAACACCACCAAAGCCACACAAAAAAGAATGAATTCAAGAGTCAGAAGATTAAAACTGCATGTAGTCAGCTTGGGATTGGTATGCCACAGATGGAAACTTTCTTGACAACACACAGTTTAAATTCTAGTTAGGATATACTATGATTAAATGCTCCTACAATTTCTGAGTACATCACTTTTTTTCCTACCGGCTACTGTAATACAAAAGACATCTCTTGCAAACATATAACTAGTAAAAAAAAGTGCAAGTAAAAGCTATTTAGGTTTCCAGCAAAGACATAAAAGCAAAACAGCTAATGGACATCCAGGGTAGTCAAATCATTTCTGCAAAATCCATTAGTTACTAAAAGTTCTGGAGGGCTCAGTTTTTACAGTAAAACCTCTAAAAACTCAGTATCCAGTTTCTCTATTGGGACACTGAGGTGTGAAGATCCAAATGATGCTGGAACTGAACGTGTATATTTGAACCTTTTGAACTCCATCTGCCCTTCATAAATTACTTTACCACTAGCTTTAACATGTTTCTAACCTACTGTGCTAGAAAAATAAGGAATCATTAAAATAACTGAAAATACAACTACCTTTATAACACTTCCAATGGAATTTATCTTTGTTCAAAAGACACACACCTATAACAGAACTGCGGGATGAGGAAAAGCTTCCAGATAGTCCAGTGAAATAACATCTGTCTTCATGCTGCTGAAAACAAAGCAGCAGACCCCCCCTCCCCAAACTCAAAATCACTTCACGTAAATGAAAATCGCACTGTACAGAAACAGACAGTTGCTCTTTTCCATCTGGAAACACTGTCAAATGGAAGCAAATTCCACAAAATTCCCAACTGATACAAGAACTTAATTGTGCATCTCGCACCATCAGTACAAGCTAGCAGCAGCCCTCTGCTCGATATCCCATCGGCAGGAAAACATTTCAATTTTTCTTCTGTCAGAAGTACAGAGAGGTGACAAAACAGAGGCACAGAAGCAGCATCGAGAACAGCGTCGCCTGACGAACTCTGTCGCCGTTCCTTTCAGCCTTCTCCGCTATTCCGCAGGACGTGGCTGCCACGCAGCAGGGGTGGCAGCCAGCAGCGCAGGGAAAGCAGCGCGCACACTGCCTTTTGCAAAGTTACATCCCCGCCTAAGGCAAAGCGTGAAGTTTATGTCACTCGGATTTACGAACACTGAACAGTTTATTGTATTTTTCAAAATATAAAAACTTCAAACAGCCCTAAGTTTCCTACAGCCTAATCTTACCGTGTGTGCCAAGACGGCGAAGGGCACCGCCATCCCCTCTGGCTCCCAACAAACCCCCGTAGCAGCCCGGCATAGCAGAAACATTGGAGTGTGGTGAGGAATCTGGGCATTACTTGCCTCGAATCCCACGCTCTCGTGTTTCCAGGGCCCAGGAGATACGGTTGCACCTTCAAGTACAAAGAGCAACACTTGCTTCGCTACTGGGGAGCAGAGTAACTGCTGGTCCCAGTGTGTGGCCCCAGTCACGGGTGTGCCACCTCACTGGTTTAGGCTTTGGTGAGCAGTGGGGGCCACGTGGAGATGCTGCAGGATCTGCTCTGGCACGGAGGACCCGTCTGTGTCTCTGTGCGGGTGCAGGTGACTTCTGGAGCTGCTCAGGCCCTCAGGGATCTGCTCCCCTCCCCTCTCTACAGGGTAGATCATGGATGTTGGCTGGTCTGGCTGCTAACCTAAAACCTGGTGCTGGGTATTTTCCTAGCACGTAAGAACCAAACCTTCCCCTAAAAAATTTACAGGTTTTTTTTTCTTTTAAAGGCATCGTCACCTTGACTGAGAACTCTAGGTTTGAACCTTGACTCGTGCAAAGGACAAAACTCTTGCCATCCTCTCTGCAATTCCAAAATCAAAAGCGGTGCAGTAAAATAAGCCCTGGCTTTCTGATCATTTTTACTGCAAGAGCTCTGGCTGTGGTCGGTGTTACGCGGCTCCGGGGATGCGCTGCTCCGAACAGACACGACTTGGCAATGCAGAGCCAGGGGAGGGTTATCATCTTACGGCATCCACAGAGAAACAAAGAGGAAAAAGAGTCACACTTCCTCTACAGGAGAGGTTGAAATAGCTTAGATTTTAAAAATTAATCCAACTTCAACACAAGGCCCATAAAGATTCTTAATAAATTTTATTCTGCCTTAAACTGAAAGAAAAGATCCCCCGGGAAGGCTGGGGAAGCCCAAAGAAGGGAACCCCGGTAAGGCGGCAGCCCAGCTGCTTTAGCACAATGTTAATGTCTTTCTGTGGACATAACACACGCGCACCGGGAGCAGACTTCTCTTCGTTATTTCTGAGTCTGTCAGCATGTTTATAGACAGTCAATCATTGGGATTTAGCAGAAAAACTGAGACTTTCTTTGAAGTCCAGGAAGAACGGGAAGGCTGGTTCGCGAACGAGAAGACATATTGTCATAAGCAAAACAACGTGTAAAGATGATATTCCTTTCTCCTACACCTTTCCTGCCCGCAGAGAGAGCTCAGCATTCAGAGCTGTGTGCCTCCTCCCACCGCCTGTGCAGGAACTCTTCAGCTCTTGTCCTGCTTTCGTAAGGAGTTTCTTTGGGTTCAGGGAAGTCACCTAATTTCTTTTTCTGTCTCTGATTAGTCGCCTACAAATGAGGAAACTGCCCATCTTCCTCTCAGGGGAAAGCTATGAGAAATAATTAATGCCTGAATGTGCTTTCAAGAGGTCAACTAGTATAAAAATACTGCTTTTCTCTTTGGATTAAAATGTTATCATACTGTATCTGGACACTGTATTTCAATTTCTCTTTAAAATGATCTTGCTAAGCAGCAAAGGGACACAGCAGCTCCCATTTACAGGTCACCTCAGGTCTCCTGAACCAACTACGCCCCGGGGCTGGAGTGCAAGGCAGGAATTCCAAAAGCAAAGCACATTGCCCTTAGTACATAAAATGCTTCTGATTCACAGAATGACACAAATGTACAAGAAAAAAGGATGTCTGATTATTTTTTGTAATGGATGGCTTTTAGATGGACCGAATACACTTACGCATTTCTTAAACCACCAAACAGCAAGTGATTGTTAACAATGGGCTTGTGTGAAGAAAAAGAATTTCAGGGGTTGAACTCTCACTGCGTTTTAAGTCCTGAACAAAGAATAAGATGCTGTCGCTGCACAAGCGCGTGCTCCTCCATATTGTGGGAAGGCAGCCTGTCCAAACTGCCCGTGCTCCGAGACACGATGCTACCACAACTTCTTAACACTTCAGATAAACAAAGCCGTATGAAATTATTTGACATTTAGAAATAAATGAATAAAAAAGGAAAAAGACAAAACTTCCTGAGTGATGTAGTTTTCCCATGGAAGTCCAAGGCACAGTTTGCCTGTTTAAGGAGTAAGGAATGAAATACATTCAATCTAGGGCACAGTTAAACGTGTACTTGCAATTTATGAAATTACCACTGCCATTAATTACGACTCCTAATGAGACGTGATAACTGACCATGTGAGCAGTCCTCGCCGCTTGAATGGACACAGGTGTTCAAAGAAATGATGAAGCTTGTGTAAGTTAACCTGTTTTACTTCCCACGCGCAGGAAGAAAGATTTGTGGGTTTGCACAACTGGCTTTCTTTTCCTTGCTTCCCAGCTAGGAAATGAGCCGTCTGTCATTTATAGACTTCCCAGGTTTGGTAGAGCACTTTCTGAGGATCCCTTTGGAATGTGGTACCACATTTCAAGCCAGAGGGACGCAGGTACAAGCCTTTAAAAAAAGGCCAACAACCAGAGTGGTCATCAATAATTTTTGTTTAAATGTAGGATCAACATAACCTAGAGTGTTTCAAAGAACTGAAGTATCTCGCTATCGTGCATGGGATCTACAGTCATTACATCTCATAAGCTAGAAAAGATATAAATTAAACAAACAGTAGACAAGGAACCAACCCCAAATCCCAACAACAGCCCCCTTGCCAAACCAAAACCCACAGAATTTCAGAAAGCAAAGGTATGCGTATCCAAGTTTTTATCCCTGGGAGCTCATTGGTTTTGGAATCACAAGCAGCGTCAATAGGTAAATGCGCAGGCTGATGTCATCTAAGAGCTACGGGTTCATCTGTTGGGTACCTTACAAAATAGCAGAGATCAGTCCTGCTTGATGCAAACACTAAGTCATAAGAATAACATTACATAATGCGCAACAAAACGTTAATTTACAAGAAGGCAAATCTAATGCTTTCGTTCTCAGAAGCCCGCTGATATTCTAGAACACATTATACACACAACAAGATGGCATAAATGAATTAAATATTTTTTAAAATATTTTTGTATGTTATGCCATTTTGTTCTACATTTTCTTTCACTACTTGATAATCTCAGAGACATGAAAAAACCCCATGCTGCTGGTGAAGTACTAAATCACACCAAAAGAGCTAAGGTTTTTAGATGAAACAAGCAGCTGATTACACATGCACCGAGTATACCCGTCACTAAGCGTTTCTGGATTTTAGGGATAAGATACTCTCTTTGCTTATTACTGCCTTCTTGATCCAAAGAGATTTAAGCAACTGTTTTCAATTAGATGTTTTTAAGCTAGTAAAACTACATCCATAAAGACATATTTATAGAACAACTTAAAACTAGAAGAATTAAAACGACTGCAAAACTGATGAATTCCATTCCCCCACCCCCCAGAATCATTTACTGACCATTAATGAGCAAAAAGCACTGCAATTTTAAGAATTAATCCACTGTCACAAAATTAAATCAGATACACTAGCAGGGATAATGACAAACTGGTGGCTCCAGCGTTGTCAGTTTGCGGGTGATACAAGTTCAAGTCGTCTGCGCTAGTGGCCACCCTGTTGGAACAAACGGGAACGTGAAAGGTAACATTAAAAGTGCAGCAGCACCAGCTGAACCCCTTCTGTCACTGAGGATGCAGACTCCTAACAAGTAGCATAGGGTAAATATGGCATTTTAGAAATGATTTGACTAGTCCCAAGACTGCCAGACCTCAGCGCGTGGAGCTACAGGAAGACGCAGTAAGGCACGTAAAGGAGAGGATGCTCGTTTCACTCTCAGCTCCTGAACACAAGAGCCCAGCAGTGTGGCTTTGCCACACATGACTGCTTTCATCCCCGCTAACCTATGACCAATATTCTGAGATTCACAGAAACAAAACTGAGCTTTGATAGTTTTCACCCAACAGTTGCTTCAACAGAATTTGCCTTAAAAACTCCGCAGCAGCATGTGACTGCAGATATTTGCAAGATGAGTCGCCTTCTCTCCAGTCGCTGAAGAGCAGGCAGCAATGGCAGGGGCTTCCCCAGGAGCCTGCTCAGAGACGGCCGGAGCCGCGAGCAGGCACGCTCTCTCCTCTCCTCTCGCCAAAGCCAGAAGCACGGTTAATCGAGTTCCTACTAACACCCGTATCCTACGCTGACCGCCCCAGGGCTAGCGCTGCTTGGGGACAAAACAAGCGGCAAGGGCAGTGCCCCGGCCGCAGGGGCAGCGGGCAGCCACGTCCCAGCCCTGCCGCCTCCTGCTCAAAACGCGGCTGCAGCAGCCCCAGTCCACCCGGCACCCTAAATTTCAGCTTCCCTACACATTTCTACAAGCCCAATTTGTTGCTACCTAAGCACATCAGCATGAAAACTCTTAAAAGCACATTAACAGCGGAGTGACTTTAAGATCCAAATACATCATTTAAACATACATATTTTATACATCTAATACCTTTCAGAATCAGGCCGTAAATACAAATGGGTATTATAAAGCATGAACCAGCATCTCAGCTTTCTTCTGTCACAGCGTGGCCTTCGGCTCGGCACCCTGCACCACGGGCGATGGGTGCTGTGCCCAGGACAGCCCCGCGCTGCACTGCAGATGCAGGAGATGCTCCGGGACAGTCCATGAGTCTCACAACTAAGGTACAAGCCCTCGCAGGGAAGTCTGAGAGCGATTTTCTTTTCTGGTTTTTTAATTAAGACCTTGCAGCTTGCATTTGCTTCACGTGCTGAAGAAGCACATGCTATGGAAGGAAATTTTAGAAATCATTTTAGGTGAATTAACCTATAGAGTTACCCGCAGGGTCTGGAGTTTTACAGAAAATCTTCAAGCCTGAAGCAAGGAAGTACTCCCCATTGGCTATGCAGTACCTTGCCTGTCCCCAGACACGCAGGATAAAAATATATTTGTTTTACATCTGCATCCCACCCATCCTGAGAGCAAGAGAAACCAGCAACTGGCGGCTGAAATCTTCCTGCTGAGCCCTGGAGAGCAGAGCCAGCCGTCCCGGTGTGCCTCTGCCCGGCCTCCCCCATCGCCTCTTGATCTCGGGGAACAAGGACAAAGCTGGTACCGTCCCTCCTGAGAGCTAAATGGGAAGGAAGGGATGGAGACAGAAAAAATTCAAGTAGCAACATAACCTGTGCTGTTTGCTGTTCCACGATGCTGAAGAATCAGAAAGCTGAGCAATACAGTCATCCTTTGAATCTCGCTGCACGGACAGCTCGGACAGGCAGATTGTTGCGTACAGACTGAAATCACATAACGCACCCGGATGAAGATGCATAACTACATCGGATTCACCCTTTTCAATGAATGCAGCTCTGATTTCAAATTGGTTTTGACCTTGTTTACAACAAGTTAAGAATCAAGATTAAAAATATTATGTTTTTATTAATGTGAAACTCTGTAATAACAAGGCTAGTCTAATGCCAAGGGTCTTTCTGCATGGTAAAGGATGGCTCCCGCAAGAAAAAGTTACAGGAGAAAACTAAAAGCAAAATTCCATACAATTGTATCCAAACCGGCAGGGCAAAACTATGAAATAGAAGTGAACATAAAAGCAAGTGAAATAACATGAACAGTGAAGCAGTAAACAATGTTGCCTACAGCGCAACGCTAATGCAAGACTAACTTCAAAGCATCAACTGAACCAAGAAAGGTGACAAACAATATGCATAATAACAAACGTGAACCAGCGCTTGCTCCCTTTTCTTCCCTTAATCAAGACCAAACCCAAGAGAAAGGAACACCCCGCAGCATCAGCATCCTCTGGAAGCGCGGCACGGCGGCGTGACAAGTCGCTTGCTCTCGCCGGACGAGAGGTGGGAAGGGAAGGAGAAGCGGGGAGGGAGAAGCACCCTCGGCTCCTGTTACGGGCCGCGACGCCGGTGACACGCCGGTGACACACCGGGTACAGCGAGCCCCTCACGAACCCCGTCCCAGGTCACTAACAAGCAGCTGCAGAGATACCTGACGTACGCAGCGTACAAAACGTCACCCAGCTCGTTATAAAGCTCTCCCACGGAAAGCGTGCTGTCAAACAAATACTGCTAATTCTGTAAGCCCAAATACAAGGTCAGAACATCTTAGACATTACTGTTTTGATAGTAACTTGTTGAATTTAAAACAGATAATCCCCAAGCAAGTTCTGGTCTTCCTCATAAACCATTTTTTTTTCATTTTATACATTGAACAAAGTACACAAACTAGATTGCAGCATTTTGGCTACAAGTTTCTTTAAATAAACTCGGCTGAGACGTTACGTTAAGGGAAGTCCACCACATCAGAAGTTTTATTCTGCCTATTTTTTTTTTTTTCTTCCTAATTATAATTTATAATGAACCTCTCCCCCAGTAAGCTGACTCAGGGAAAAACCACTCGGAAAGGCATCAGCTACTGATGAATTATTTTTATTAATTAAGTTAGAGAAACAAAACCCACAGTGGTTTTCAGTGCTGCAACTCATAATAGAAGGCAGAAAGAAGTGTGAAAGTCAGAGCTCTGCTCTGAATGGCTCCTCCATTCACTGTGGGGCTGAAATTCCACCAACAAGGGGGTTTTCTCTCTCCTCCCTTAACCGAAGGATTTGGTCCTTTGAACAGCTGCTTTGGACTTAATAAAACACCACAAAAGCCACTGCCTTTGCTGCGTTAAAAACTGAAATAGTGGGTATTAGGCAGAAGTGGCTTTCATAATACCCTGATTTTTAAGTAGCTGAGCTTGTGATCGGGTTTGTTGAAAGCAGAGTAGACAGAAGAACAAAGAAAAACATTTACTCTTGGAACTTTCAAGGACCTTCAGACTTTCAAGTTTTAGTAGCCAAGAGATGCGAATTTTACTTTTCACGTAGGATTTCAGACCGAGGACATCGAGGAGAATCTCTGAATTTAACACATTTGTGCGTTTCCCCGCAATAACCGTCTGCGACGGCTCCCACCGCACGAACCTCGGCGCACCGGGCTGCTCCGCCGGGCACGCTCGCAGCCCCAGGAGATCACGGCGAGGAAGGTGGGGTTTCCCTGCTGGGGTTTGCTTCCTTTAAACATGCAGTAGATGGAGCAATTCATAAGATTTTCAATAAAACTTTGGGATTCTGTTATTTAAGCCAGAATCCTCTTTGAACAGCGATACTTTATATAATGAGCCCTATTTATAGTCTGCCTTTTCCTCTGGCCGTTGGCTCTTCTTCTGCTTGCCCACTCGCCGGTTTAGCTGTTTTAGCCAATCTCACATGCCGTTCATGGAAAGAGCTGGAAGACCTTAAAATTTGCACATGCCATGAAAAGGAGGGTTATTCACACAGTTAGGACATGCTTTTTCATGCAATGCTGGTTACTGGAAAGTTTAACTTTTGTTAAAGAGGACAGAAATAAAACAAAACAGGAAAGGAGATATTTTTCTTACTTATTTCAAGTGTACATATTTTGGGTATTTTTTTTTTCCCTGTGACACAGAATAGAGATACTCTTCTGGGGGACTGTAATATCCCTCAGCGTGTTTTCCACCAAGCATGCAAAAAGAAACACTTTTTCTGAAGAAGTCATGGAAACTGGTAAATTGAAGACACAAGCCCTCATTGAAAACCTATAATTTTTTAATTAAATTTACATGTCAGTGGATCTTTTGAGCTTCGTCTGTATGTTTTTTATAATGTACATTTCTAGTGCTTTTTCCCATGGGTATTAGGCACTATTTCTAAACTGGGATTACTCAAGTTGAAGTGTGATAAAGGGCACATTATAGTTATATTAAGCAAAACGGGGAGGAGAAAGCTTTTACGTAGTCCAAAGCAAGCTGTGCTCCTTTCTGGTGACAAGCCGAGCAAGGCAACCAGTCAGCTAGAAACGGCTGCTATCAAATTAACGCTTTGTCTTGAGAAACAGGGATTTATTTTATCTTTTTTTTTTTTTTTTTTTTTTTTTTTGGGTTTTTTTTTTTTACATACAAAGGTTGTTTTTTTTTTGGGTGTGTTCTGCTAAACAGTAAAGGTTGTTTTCTTCAAAATCATACACTCTTACTCTGGAGTGTCATCGGAAATGCATTGTGAGCAACGAAACAGAGAAGCAAGCTCTGTATTGTACATCGGTGTCAGGAACTTGTAGGATTGCTCTTTGAAAGAGCTAAGAGAGGAGAAGAGGGGATTTCTGAACACAGTTTGGGTTACCATCTCATCACGCTGCTCTTCCCAGTGGTTTTACACCCATGTTGTGATTCTTCGCAGCTCACCCGAAAGATGCAGGGACCTGCTTAACTTGCCCGGTCTCCACAGTGCCCGGCCCAAATACGAAGAGCTTGTCAACAGCGCTGCAGCCGTATAAACAACCAGCAGCTGGATGAGAAAAGGAGGGCATGTCAGCTCAGAGCGGCAGAAAGGGTTTTTCACGGCAGCTATTTGCAACCCTCCAAGGAGCTACAGAGGCTGCCCATTAAAACCCTGTTAAAACACTTCTGATGTTGTCAGCAGTGGAGAGCTGAAATAGCACAGTGATCACCGAGATGCTATCTGCCTCAAGCAGTTCAGTCGTACTGTCAATAATATGAGCAAGAAGGTACAAGATGAGCAAGAACCTAATTCCAACATCAAAATTTCATAAACTCTCTCAGCTGGTAAACACTAGAGATGTGGGCAAACACAGGACAGCCAATAAACCGCCCAGAAAAGATGACCTTAGGTCTGGAATCCTTCCCAACAGCTTTGAACCTTTAAGTTAATTTACACTTTGAAGGCAAAGCAGCGTTAACGGCAAGGAGAAAGCAGGAGGAAGGAGGTGACGGCTCTCCCATCAGAGCTCGTGATCTGCTCCCCAGCTCTGCACTTCTGCCAAAGCCCAAGGATAAACCATAACAACACTTTTAGGCACGCACACTCCCAAATATCCCATATGCATACCTGTAGTTTCTTCCCCACTTTTCTCTACTTTGATTTTTGAAAGCACTGACTCAGTAGCCATTCCTTGGGGCAGTTTTTGCAAGTATAGTCCTATTAGGTGAGAAAATTTGCTACTTCTCCTCCGGGAGAGCGATGCCTCATTTGGAAACAAACCTCCTGATGTGCCAGGGTACTAAAACTGTGAGTAACGATAGCAGAATCATTTACTTCTCTGCTACTCCATGCTCATGAGTAAGTACTACTCACAGTGAATAATGGCTGGAGAAACAGGGCCAAGGTGAAGAGTTATTTATAATACAGTAGCCAATGAGTAAGCGCTCAGCTATGAATTTACTGCTCTGGCTACAATTTCATGAGAAAATGAACAGAGCCAGCTTTTGGTTTTCCAGTTTTAAAAGCTATACACCCACTAAAACCTAGTAAAAATGATTTGGGAAGGATTGGGGTGGTTATTTATAAAGCAGCCATGATAGAGATCACGTGCATCTCAGCTAAATACAAGATAATCAGAGACGCCTTAGCTTCTTAGATACTGTCCTCAGAATTGCTACAGCAGTCAGTGAAACTCCTAGAATCATCATCTTAAACCAGTATCAGATGCTTCCCCCTTTTTATGCATTAAATATCCACTGCAGAGAGCCAGCAGACAGAGCTCACTGGAAATGAAGCAAAGAATTATTCTGTCATCTGCTCAGCAGTCCTGGGTTTAGAGGTCAGAATATCCGTCTACTTTTTAATACGAAGTGACTGGACTAACTGTCTTTCAGAACAAGTTTCTGTCAAGCGTACTCCGGATTTGCAGACGACCCAGCGTGCTTTGGAATAATTTTTAATTGTTTCTATCAGCCCAGAATGAGGCAAAGGTTATTTCTAGAAATGTGTTACTTTCACCCAAAGCAGTAACAATATATTTGGGCATATTAAAAAAATCTGACCAGGACAATACCGGGATGACATGATCAAGCTCACCACTCTTCTGAGTTTCCTACACGGAAACATACCATTTCCCAGTACGCCCTGCAGAATACTTGGGTATTGTCCAATCCCCACATTACGGGTCATGACTTACTGGAGCAAATTTGGATTCTGCTGAGGTCTTCTATCGACTGAAGTTCGGATGGCATGACACAGCAAGAGACTTTGGCTGGCATTGCATATTTGAATGCTGGTTTATAGAAGAGGACTATGTTTTAGTTCAGCCAGCATTTTACCCCACAAGGACATACGGCTCAGAGCGGTGATGGAAGTGGACACTTGGAAAAAGAGAAGAAGTAACCATTCTCCAGGACTGCAATTAATTTCTGAATTGTAAGCACAGAAGGGATGGCTTCTTATGAAATTTTTAAAGCCAACTGCTGGTTTTACTATCTGTTGCACTTCCAGTTTGCAGAGTCCGAGGTGTGTATTTCCACCTTGAGGTACAAAGAGTTATACATGAAACTATGCTCTTCGATTTTCCTACGGGGAGTTGGTGGTAGCTGCATTATTTCAGTGCCGCTGAGCTCGCTGCAACTGGCCTAACTTCACCTTGGCAGACAACCACTGAATTCAGCCAGAGCCATCCGAAAAGCCTAATTAGGCATTTTGCAAATCCTGTCTATCTTGTACGTTTTTACCTGTCTTACGATTTTAGAAAGCTGTGTTTTCCTTCTCCTCACCTGAAGCAAAGTTAAAACAATTCAGTGTTAGAAAGAAGGAATGTAAGGAGCAATGGCACTCTTATTTCCCCTGGTCTCATGAGCCTGAAGTGAAATACCTGCTTTTGTACAACAGTTTCCCTTCTTTTATAAACTAAATATCGTGGCACCATGCAAGCAGGGCACAAAGAATAAAATTACAACAATTTGAGATGAGTGTAACTTTTACAAGAGTCAGATACCCCTAACAACCCAGTCAGTCAATAACCCAGCACAAATTAACTCTGGCAAATAATAGGTGTGCTGACCCTAAATTCACGAGGCAATAAAACCTACCAACAGCCCGTTGTTTTAAAATACTCAGGCACTTCTCAAAGACAATGTAGTTTTTGTTTGTGAGCAAGAAGATCATTAATTAGGAAAGCTTTTAAAAAAGGTTTTAGTATCATTAGCAAAAACTAATGGGAAAATAAATTAACTTACAACATCTGACACCAAGAAAAAAAGAAAAAGGCATTAAAACCCCGAAGCTGTCTAACCGGTACGTGTTCCGAGGACTGCACCCCACAGACCCACTTCTCCGTAAACCTCCGTAACCACAATAACAAAATTAAATTTCCTCCCTTTCTTATTGCATTTTGAGTTAGAGACGCATCGCTGTGAATGCAGATTCGTCATACAGTGGAGTCACGGCAATATAATTTGAACCAACCCAGTTCATCTCTTCAGTTCCGCAACGACGAATATATGCTTAAAAACACAAAGCAAGAATCTGTTCTTCCAAATTAGTTTTCTTTCTGAGAGCTTTTTAACAATAGCAGAGCTCAGGCAAAGTTACTATTCAAAAAAGTTACTACGGTCCTTTGGTAGGCTCGGTTTCTTGAAGGAAAACCCATTTTTTAATTATTTTGAGAGTCTGCTTCAAAATGCAGTATTTTAGAATAGCACACCATGAAAAAGTGGCGCAAAATATTTTATGGCTTTGAAGAAAATTCTCTCTCCCCTTCCCCTGAATGCTTGCTACGACACATCATAATTAGTCTGCCAAAAATCGTTACAAAGGAGTCCACATAATGAAATTGTTCACCTTTTCAACCAAGTCGACTAAGGAATTATGAAAGATTTATACCTGCCTCATATTAAAATTATTTAGTAAATGTCGTATAGCACAGCAAAACCCATAGGCATATTATTGAGAGGGAGCGGGGACAGGGTCAGTGCAGAGCTCTCAAAACCGATGGCCAACAAGAGCAAACTCTGCGAGTAGAGTGTTCATACGGCCACAAAACCATACGGTGACAGAACACAATTTTCTGTTCTTTTCTATTAAAAAAGGAAAATATAGAATTTAAATTTTAAAAAGGAAGTTGTACAGAAAGTACAATGAAATATTAATAACAGACCTAAAGTTTTGGAAAATGAACCGAGACAATTAAAATGCACTTGTAGCTGCAACTGCTCAGTAAATCAGATCCGTGTTCTTGGCTAGATTGCCTATTTTAAGCAGATGTACTTCCCTCTTCATTTTGCTTCAAGCTTTCCTTCTCATAGAAGTGAAGTAATTAACTTGCCAGGGGAGGAAATTTTCCTCTTCAATACCTTTACATTTGTGTAAAGCACAATTATACAAAATGCTGATGTGAGCCCCAAAAGGAAAATAGTTGCGCGGTACAGCGCGCCCTTGCCTAGGCCACCTTAAATCCCGCCGTTGCCTCTGCCTGGCTCCAGATCCGGATGTGCCCATGATGCACCAGCGCCCAGCGTCTGCCTGCTGGGATGGAGTTTCTTCACGGGAAATACGAAGGGAAAATTCACGCTCGGCTGCTTAACGAGAACTGACATCGCATCTCCAGAGAGAGAGGAACTTTGGATGTCAGGCAGGTTAGCATAGGGCAAGCAGACGGTCAATAAAATATTCAATAAAGTACTCTGATATGATAGATCTAATATTGTGGAAAAAGCCAGAAGTCCTTTTTTTGATAAGAAAATGAGTTTAAAATGGTGGTTGAAATGGCCTATACAATATTAACCTCCTAAAACTTGAAGGCAATTGCGACTGGTTTTTGAACGTGTTATAAAAGGGAAAACCAAATAAAGGCTCATGTAACACAAGATACAGTTCTGCAGACGTGCAAAGCAGGTGAATCAGAACAAGTGCACGTACTGTTTTTGATAAAATATCGCCAAAATAATTTTACAACTGATTTTTAATTATGAAAAAAAACCCCGCAGAAAAATACCTACTGTTCACCTAAAATACACGCTGTCAGGGAAACAGGCACCAACCTCACCTGGCCTGCCTCCCAGCAGAGCGTGTGCTGAGCCCAGCCACCCGGGAGCAGCCGCAGGACCGCTTCCCTCCTCTGCAATGGGATCTGACCTGCTGCTCATTTTTCCAAACAGGATTCCTACTAGATTTCCCCTCTGAGTAACTTTTTTGTGATAGCTCTTTCATGTCCTGCTGTCAGCAACTTCTTAAATTTCCTCCCCCCGCCCCCGCCCCATCTCAGCAGATTGAAGGGTTTGGTAGGAAAACCCTGGAGGGATCAAGAAAGCAACAGGCCATATGCAGTGAATCCCTGCAATCATTCTAATGAAGCTAAATCTTTGAGTTTACATAAAAGGAAAATTAAATCAAGCACTGGAGTGGATTGGAAAGAAATACACCAGGAGATGGATAAAGTTAATCACGTTTAGTTAAGGCTAATGCTGACCTGCTCAGGCTTGCCCTGGAGATCCTGCCTACTAACTCAAAGTTTTATCTACGTGGGAAGAGAGATGCACACGGAGCTGTAGCAGCTGCCCTGAATGTCTCCAGTGCTTTAGGTCTGCAGACTGCAGGGAAAGTACCGCTTCATTCCCGCAGCATCCCTGCTAAATATCACGGATGGAAACACGAGATGCCGGGGCTGCGGATCGTGACTTGGGGACTCCTGAAGCCTGGCCCTGTCCTTTAAACCCCGCGGGCACTAATATGTCTGATAGGTAAGTCAGGGAAAAACTCCTTCGCCTCAACAAAATAATGAAAGCAAAATTTCATTCTCACACTGTATCATTCCTAACACTCTTCCAAAGGGAATGTGGGATTTGATCAGGATGCTCCACCAGGCAAGGAGGTTCCATTCCGAGTAGCCGCGTTTCGCGGAGCTGCAGGGCAGCGAAGCCAGCCAGGAGGTCTGCGGGCAGCTCCGTACAGCCCAACAACGGGAGCCTGCTGCTCTACACAGAGCGAGAACTTGCTGCTTGCTTTCTTGATAAAAAGGTCTTATTTTTTCTGTACTTTAGCTTGTGGCTCGAAACTTGAAAGTAAAATTACTTTTAAGAGAGAAAATGACACAGGAACTCCTGTAGTCATTACATTGATTTTTTTTTTTTTTTTTTAAAGTTTTATTTTTCACAAAGATCTCAACCACCTCTCCAGCAGGTGGTTGAGGAATGATGGTAGGAAAATGAGATATTATTAATATTATAAATTATTAAAATAAACAGAATATATGTCTTGTTTCATTCAGCCATTCTAATATGGCACCTTCTACATTTTTTTCCTCCTAAAATAAGATTGTGTCTTCAAACAACAGGTATCCAAAGTTTTAACATAAACCCACAACATCATCTCAGCCACACGATGGGGAACGGCTACGGGGCCTTGGACAAGAGGGTGGCTTGGGCTGGCACACACAGGCTGCCGCGCGATTTGGAGGACTTATCCAGTCCACGGGCCACAAGCTGACTACCGTAGGTCTAGCTGACATTTATAATTTAAGAAGTTGAGTTGTAATTCCTAAAAATGTTTACTTTCATGCAGCGCTGAAGCAAACGTATTCCTTTAACTCATTCTGCTTTAAGTGATATCAGCTACACAAACTACACAGTCTCCTGATGAAGGAGCAAAAGATTAGGATATGAATCTGTCAAGTTTGGAATATTTTTTTCTGTATAGCTCTGTCAAATGACTGAGGACAATAATGCTTCAGTATTTTCTGAGAATAGTTCATTTGTTCTTTATTTCAGTGTTACAGAAAAGATTATTTGCAACTATTCACTTCCTTACAAAATATTCAGATTCTTCAATGAAAAGAGTTTCCCACATTGTGTAGCCACCCACACAGCTCCATTTGAAAGTGAATGAAAAGCTGTGCTTGATGATGTTGAATATGTTAACCTCTCGCAGTTCTCCAGCTCGGGTGAGCCACTTTTCCTCTGCATCTGCACAAGGAAAAGTGCGGACCACAAGCCAGATTCTGTCGATTACACAGAAATAAAGACAACGATGGCATCAGATGCCTATGACCAAAGCCATTTCTGAATATCGTAATCTGTGTCTGAAGTTGTTTCATTTCTGGCAAACTAACCCCAAATTTAAACTTGCTAGGAATTAATAACTGTACATAACAGATCATAATTAGTAATGGGCTGTGAAACATTTTCCTTTCTACTTTAGGCTAGTGGTGTCAGCTTTGACCAGTTCAAACTCAATCAGAAGTCCTTACCATTTAGTGACTAGTCAGTGGTCTATGTGAAATAGCCCAGTGGTTTAAGTCCCCTCCCTAGTCATACAGACCACCACCCTCACAATTAGCACTCACGACAGCAGTCCTGACAGACCAGGGATACTGGCTGGCCGACACGAAGCTCAAGTGTATATGAACCAAACTACTGAAGGAACACCCATTCAAATCCTTACGTCTTTCAATCTAGCACTAGAGGATAACTTAAAATTCAACTATTAAAAAAAAACAGCGTAATTTGTGCTGTACTGCTGCTATTTGGGAAGTCGCCTTTGCTTATAACCATCTCAACTCGCCAGCAACCTCCTGTTCGGTGCCCCCAGGGAGGACAGAAGCGGCAGGACCTCTCTACCTTCCCAGACCTGCTGCCACAGCGAGCTCAGACGAGGGCACGTGTCGGGCAGGACCACCAGAGTGGTGCAAGGGCAGGGTCCAGGATCTCTGCTTGTGTGGCACCTGAGAAATGGAAACTCCCAGAGTAGCTCCTTTCTAAACCAGCAAAACCTCCTATTTGCTGACTTACGTTTACTAAATGCCTTTAAACCCAAAACGCATCTCTGACTTTGTCCCCTCTCACACGAGCGCCGTTGCTCCATCAGTGTACACCTGCCCGCAGTGCTGGTTTCTGGAGACCCTGGAACGTTCAGAGCTCCACCATGTGCCTGCTGTGCGGCTGACAGCCGGGCCATGAGCCGGGTCCCTCTCCAGCAAACAGGGGCACGAGTTACCCAGGACACTGCACGCACACATCCAGAGCGCTCACGTAATCCAAACACACCGAACCACCCCCCCTTGTAATTTGACTAAAACACTCTGCAGTCGCACCGTTGTTCTGCAAATCTCCTAAGCACGACACACGACTCGGGCGTCAGCTCTTTAAAACCTCCGGTATTTCTTCCCCAATTTTCCTCATTTCCCTACTCGCACATCTCTGCACCGTGAATCCCAACGAGGTGTGCGAGGCTTAGGCCAATATATCACCTCTCCCTTCCCGTCATCCCGTTTCACCGCAAAATCTGATTCTTCCATCTGTCCCTTCCTCCTCGCCCCATCTGGTGAAATTCAGCAGTTGCACTAATACAATCTGATGCTCCAGCCAGCACTCGCATCCACACCACGTCTGCGCTGCCGTGCCGCTACTTGGCTCCTTAAAGAGATCACTAAAAGAGATGTTAGTACACTGAAGAAATTTGGGGTAGGGGGAAAAAAAAAAAAAAAAAGAAAAAAAGAAGAAAGGAGAAAGAAAAAAAAGAAAGAGTAGCTCTTCTTTGAGGGCTGGCTGGAATGGAGAGCTATCTTCATAAATAGACAGGAAACAGAAAAGACTAATGTTGGGCAGATGACAGATCCCTGAATTCAGTTAACTGGCCTTCAAGATATGAACTGTTCTATTAAACATAGAGGCATTATGTTGGTCATCCACTTTAAGCCCAAGAGTGATTAAAATGCTGGCAGAAAATAAAAACTGGCTATTGAAGAGCTTGCCCTGAGGTCCTAATTTCAAATCAAATTTTACAGCGCCGCACAGGAACAATGGCAGCCCAGTACTCCAAGTCTTCTTTTTGTCACTTTGTACAAAGAAACCCCCTCAAACTCTCTCAAAGAACAATGGCCCCTCTAGATTCGCAACTACGCCAAGAATGGGCTCAAACCATACAAAAACACATTTTAAAAATACATTTTACACTGCCCTTGACATTTGAGATAAATAGAAGCCAATGCATTGAAATTCCAAGTATTTTTTATATCCTTTCACAATATGAATTTTTTATTTTCCCGTCTACTTGATCTTTGACATTCTGGCCTCTGCAAAAGAAGGACACAGCAGAGCAGTCAAAGAAATTAATTATGCAGATAATTGCATTTTATTAAAATGATTACTGTAGCAGAGAACTCAACAAATGACAGCTACATGGACCTGGCCCCCAGAAGAAATCAAGAGGACACAAACAGTTCATTTTTAATTGAAAAACTTCTCAGCTATTAACATTTAATTATCTGTTACTGATATATGGCACTAGTTTAATTAGCATTTTTCTATACGTCAGGTTTGCCTTTTAGTAAAACCACTTTTTTTTTTTAAAGTTCTGCTGAGCTGCTGCAGATTCCCTGTTTCTACAGTTTGAGTTTATTTGAATTTGGCAGCTTGGATACAGACAGTTGTTTCCTAGTGAACAGCACACAAGACCATATGTTTCAACATTTAAGCAATTTAGAATCAGAGGTATAATTCTGAGTGTCCTTAGCAGAAATTGTACATTAAATACCCAAAGGATCTGAGCTCTACACGAGATACAGCCTTTTTTAGCACTTTTCCCATAGCAACAAAACCACTCTATGCTACTTATATCATATACTCGAACCACAAGCATGCTGAGAGCGTTGGTGAGCTGACGAAAGTCTGCAGCCAGCCGTTTCAAGGGCGGCTGCGTTTTCAGTGGCAAGGGATGAGCAAAGTGTATCGTTTTCCCTTTCTCCTTCCTGCACCCCTCTCCCACCAGGCAGGATTCATCCAGAATTGCCTCCGAAACACATCTACGGTCAGGACTCGTACCTGGTTTCTTGATTTGTGGACATTTACTTTGTAAGAAAACATTAATCAATACTTCCTTTTGCCAAACAAAAATAAGGCCAAACACGTTGCTTGTGTTGTTCTGTTCGTTTCTAGGATGATGAGCATCCCCAGAACTATGGATTTAAATCAAGATACAGCCAAGGTAAGTCTGGCATGATATGCCATGCCCTCGTGCTGGGACATCCACTCTGCTTTTCCTGGTGTGAGGTCACACAACCTCCGAACCGTGCAAGAACATTTTAAAAGTGGGTTCAGAGGGAGAAAAAAACCCCAACAAATCTCAAGAGAAAAAAATAAATCACAAACTACATCACTGAATCTATCAGTAAGTCTTCACTGTTTTAATCACAACATCTGCAATAAAACCAGAATGAAAATCACAATCCAAATTTAAAATTTAGTCATATTTCCTCCTTAGAGGACAGGCACAAACCAAGAAATCCAGCAGTTTATCCAACACCCTCAAGAACATGAGTGAAGGCTTGTTCTTAAATTGATGGACTTAATCACGATCCCCCCGAAGTCACAAGCAATGCTCCAGATCACGTGTTGAACACGCAGCCACGGAGACTTATTTTTCAAGTTTTCACACTACCACTTTACAGAAAACTGAAACAGCAAATAGATATTTTTTGCCGTGTGGCACTGCCATGCAGTCCGTGCTCCAGCAGTCAGGAACCCGCAGTGCTCACACCGCTACTGTCCACGGGGCTGAAACTGAACTTTTTTTTTTTAAAAAACTTCTTTTTCCATCCCAGATATGTACGGAAACTGAGTAACACTGTCATTAAGTAACAAATATTAAATTACCGATTATAATTTCTAGATATGAAATGTTTTCAAAGTATTTTTCATCAATATATAAAGGTTGTTTTCACTTGGTGAAGGTTCTGTCGTTTTGACTTGGTACCCTGGTTCAGACATTCACTTCAAATGCATGAGTGATTCTGAGTGATTAAAACAAGCAAACAAAACCTCCAGAAGTAATTCCATTGGCGGGTATTTCCTTTAACAGCATTAATAACCTAATGCATTTAAAAGGAAGATTTAGAATTATAATTCACTTGTATTTCACAGGATTAAAAATGCAATAGATGTAATATAGCCACAGTATATAAATACAAAGCTATCGAGAAGGCAGGTATTTTGACAGCATCCATTTCTGTTGTGCCTGAGTTCAGTGTCGACACTTTTGTAGGTCATTTAAATTTTACTTCATCAATCTACTTCAATGATATAAAATCCAAAGAAAACATTTATTATTCAGCCAGGTTTGAAAATACAAGTTGAGTGGGATATAGCTCAAAGAATATACTGATCAGGACTGAAAACTAAGCATAGGTTTCTCATTTGGAAGTAGATTTAAGACATAATACCCCATCCTTAGTGACCTCTACACCTAATAGAAAACATGATCTTCTATAAATTTCTTTACCTCTTGTATCACCAATTGCAAGCTGACACAAAAATGTTCAATAAACCAGCTAATTTTATTTCTTTACTCTGAAATATCAGAGAGAATTGATACTTCAGAATAAAGAAGACCAAAAGGGACTTTTATAGTCCAGTACTTTGTTTCACAGTATGTCTCTCCTGCTGCTAAAACTAGCGGCATTTACACTAAATGAACGTATGCTTTAAAGGAAAGAGAGAGGGGACAAATGCCCACTCCTGGGAGCGACCGGTTACCTGGGTGCGGAGGAGCCCCGCGTGCCCTTGCCGAAGCAGCCCAGGTTATTCCCGTCTCCTCTTTTTCACTAGAAATTCCACCCTGACCCTGAGAAACGCTGTCGTCGGAACAAGGACATTTCCACGAAACATATCTCTGTGGCAAAAGCATTTTATAAAAACATTCCCATCCCATTCTAATTTTAATTTGCACTAAGTTTCAATGCAAAGAGACATCAGACTGTTTGATTTCCTCTTCCGAAGCAGCCCGATTTTTGAGTTCCTTACCCAAAACTTGAAATGAAATCTATGGGACTTTAAGGCACGCTGAGCAAATTAGCGTTTAGGAAAATTAAGCATTAACTAACTAAAACGTCGCTTAAGTATTACTGGACTCTTTGGCTATATCTAATAGCAAGACTGCTAAATAAAGCCCTTGCAAGAAAAAACGCACACTGAGGGAAAATAGGATTGTTATTTTTAACACTGATAATTTTGTTTAAAAGAAGATTCCTTCCTGTGTTTCATCATTTTACGTTATGTTCTATTATAGAAACTAATGTGGGAAAAAAAGTTCAGAAAAATCCAGGCCCAGAATATTATGGAAAAAAGAACCACCAAATGTAAAGGTCCTGTAATATTTGGTATCTTTAGATTTTTCAGCACTGGTTCACATGACCCCCAATTTATTTTTAGAAAGGCAGCAATTCCCGCTTGGATACGGTGCAATACCTTGTACCCGAATGTTGCTTTGCACAAATAAACCATAGAAAGTGTTGACTTAAAAATAAAACATTGGAAAAGGAGAAAGTTTTTTTTCTCTGTGAAAATTTCCGGAAAAGCTGTAAACAAAGGCAGGTTTGGCTCAGTGGTTGAGTGACTCTGTTGAGCTGTTGAGGATGGAGAACATATCAAACCTCACAGAGTGAGGAAATGTTTGTAAAACAGTTAGTAAATCATAGGCAGCAAGGTCACCGTGTTTAACAGCAGGAACGACACTTTGCCAAAACCCCAGCTGTGAAAGGGCGTATACGCACATGGGCTTGTCTCTCATTGCTTCTTCATCACATCCAAAGGGTTTTTTTGTTTTGTTATTTGGTGTTGTTTTGGTTTTTTGTGGGTTTTTTTTTGTTTGTTTTTTTTTTTTTTCTTTAAAAGCGATTTCAAATGGAGGAGGTCTGCCAGGACCGATGTACTCATCCATCAAATAATCTCAATACCTGGTTTTGTTTCACCAAACATAAGCTGTTAAAGCATCACAAAATTCTCAGCCGTCTGAAGGATTTCCCTACAGATTGATACCAACTGACCTTTTTATCTCAGTGACAGAGTTTTAAGTTCTTGCTGCTGCTCCAAATCCACACACAGAAAAAAACCCAACAATCTGGCCTCTCTGAGAACTGGCACAGCCAGAAGGTGAAATTAAACATTTTCAAATACAGACACTACAAACCCATGTATGAATATAGGGAGTTTAATTCATCTGATGCCAAAAAACCCAGAAATTATTATTTCAAGTTGAAAAGCTGTCATGAAATCACTCTGTAAGATGGAGAGATTTATAAAATGACTCACCTGCTACTGTAGAACTCAAACACCCTGCGGTGTGTCACTGGCAGGCAGCATATAGCAAAGGAAGTACTTAAGCACATACTTGACTTCAACTCCTCGCATGTTTGAAGTTAAGCATGTATGTAAGTGCTTTGCTGGACTGGGGCCTATATGCCGGACAACTGTGATTAAAAAAATATGAAATTCCTTCCAAATTACTTATATATTACATCTCTATTAAAATGTTAGCGTTTAAATCACAGCTTATGATGAGGTTTTAAAGTGTCCTGCTTCCTCCGGTCACCACGTTGTGAGACAACGCCACCAGGAACTAGGGAGAAAAACCTGGGTCTACAGCGATGAAAACGGGTTTTGCTTTTTTGGGGAAGAACCCATGGGGCACTCCTCCTTCCTTTAGGTGGCAGAAAAGCGTCGTTACAGTTAGTATAAGCACATTTGGTAGGCAAGAGATTAAATAAGAAAGAATTTGATCAACGCCTGCTAAATGTAGGTAAGAACTACAGCATGCCATTAAGCCACTGAAGTTTAATACCAAAGTTACATGTCGTCTTGCTTCACACTGGAGGAAAAAACAGGAGTACAGAAATATTCAATTTGAGGGGGACAGCTTTTTCTTTTAAATTCTCTTCTGTTCTGCACTATGAATCCTTCCTTTTAGTCTAGCTCTGCTGCTTTCTTTATAAAGCAAAACTCCAAGTTAAAACGACTCCTGAATCCAAACTCTACATGTCTTGGATAAGTTCACAATGTGGTTAACATTTTTCAACTGGCTCTCCTCATCACTGGCCAAACCAAACCCTTCTACCTTAAGAGATTTTTTTTGTGTTTTGTGGGGTTGGTAACCCAGCTAAAGATTTAAACTTCACAAATGAAACTCACACTGCTCTTAAATGCACTCCTAGTCCTCGGCCCTGCTCTGAGGAGTGCTGCAGCCACCGGTGGGCCAGCACAGAGGTCCATTAGTGCAGCCGTGCTGGGCTGCCGACGGCAGCACGGCCGCCACGGAGAGCCCCGCTTTGTCAGCATCCTCCGGTGCAGATGTGCATTTCAAGCTATGTTCCTAGGAAAAGGAAGGAAATGACTTTAAGCTACATTTAAGCTACTATTATCACTGGTTTTGCCGCTTCAAAACCAACGATGACTACTAAGGAAAAATATTCTTCGTATAAATTTCATATGGAAAAGCACTAAAGAATAATTCATGAGTGAAGCTACATTTATAGGGGACTTTGTAAGGATCAAGTAAGTTAACACCAAATACCAAAAATTGAGGCCAACTGTTTGTACATAGACATGGCAAAGCACGAATTCTTCAGACGCTTTATTTATAGAAACAGGAGTTTCTATATGATTATGATCAGATTTAACGAGAGCTCTACCAATCAACGTAACAGAAGGAAGAGGAAATTTATCCTAAAGGCAAGTAACTGAAAAACACTAAGATGAGAGGGCCGCTTTAGTATTACATAAATCTGAAAGTGACTTAAAAGAATTAAACCACAGTAGTGCAACTTCAATCATTTTACCTATCTCTGTTTCAAGAGGAGAGACTCTTTCTTAAATGGAAAATCCTACAGTGAAATGATGGACCTGACTATTAATTAACCAGTCCTGTGTGTTCAACATTTCCATTTGGTTAATCTTCTGGAAAGGAATTACTTTTTCATTTTATGAATTCTTCTTCTTTGCTCATTACGTGAAGCTTTCAGCATGTCTGGTACTGTATAGTTTGTTTTTCGGTCTTTTCTTCTTCTTTGCTCTTTCCCGTTCAAGTTCTGCTCAGTATTATGGATCAGTTGAGCAGTTCAATGAGATTAAATCAACAATATGTTTTGAGCTGCCAGTACATAAGTTAAAATTTACCTTCCTTAATCCATCTTATGCACTTCAGAATTGTACTCCAAGAACCAGAGATATTAATTAACAGACAATATGTTTACTATTTAATTGCTAAAGTTTCTAAGGAAAGCTCTTGCTACCTAATATTATTTTGCCACCTCTTGTTTAATGCACAACCCTTCCTGCCACTTCTACAGCTGAGACATTCTTGTGCCTCCACCATCACTGAGACATTCAGGGACCTCTTCCAACCCACCCCATCGTAGTCCACAGGAATAGGAATGTGTTTACTTGTCACCAACGAAGCTAAAGCTATACTGAAATAGGCTTCAAAGGAAACTGATGGAGTCCAGAAATTCCCACGAAGCCCTGTTGTTACAGATGGTGGCTTTTCTTCGTCAAGAAGCCTGCAGCTTACTGCCACGGGAAGCTTGCATTCTTAGCCCAGCTACGCATTTCCCTTGAACAGAAAACTGGCCTCAAGTAACACGTGCCTACTTATTCCTCTAAGCACCAGATCTGGCCCAGTGAAAACCAAACATACTTTTTTAGGTTTTGTAAGGTAGATTGTGTGGCCTGAAAGAGAAATTTATTTGACCTGGATTCTGGACTTGAAATTATTCAAGCACATCTCATGGATGTTACCAGTCTCAGATGTTTCCTACCAGTTACTTCATGGAATAGTACTTGAAATACTTTTTCTCTCACCTTGCTTTCTGCTGCTGTCAAACTCTGTAAAGACAGACACCTACAATACTTGGTTTGACCATATTTGTTCCAACCACTGTTACTTGTGAGGGTTACCAGCAGTAACACTGTCATGCACAAACAGTGTTATGCTTACACATACTAGGATTTATAGACAACAAAAATTACAGCAGTATATCAGAATTATTATTTTGTAAATACAGATATCCTTTAATGCAGATGTCTTAATGACTACTTTTGCATTTCAACGCAACGCGTGCGTTCGTCTTTAACTTGATACACCTTCATCATCTGTTGCTTTGAACTTCTTGTCCTACTTAGACTACCTAGATCCCATTCAGTTCTCTTCTTTTCCTGAGTTTTGTTTCACAGAAACTAAACAAGTAGGCACTTGAGAAAATGAACTCTGTCAAGCCAGAAGTCTAGCAACAATCTTTAGAAGAAATGACACTGCTCGGCTTTGACACTACTGTGTTCTTTTTCTCCCTCCAATGCTGAATTTCTCCATGGAGCTCACTGCCTTCAGGTAGAGCTCAGCTCAAACATCCATCTCTAATATTAACCCATGATATCTGGCCTTCAAAAGCACACTTCTGAAAGATGAGAATTAAGAGGAAACATTCAGAAGACTGAAGCTGGCAACTACAAAAGAAATTAAGCAGTTTATTAATACTATTAGTTTTCCTCTTATAATTCCTCTTGTTAATCTTTATAGTATTCTGATTTTTGTATGTATTTTTTTAAGCTGTAAAAGTCTCAAGGTATAGTTTTCATTAAAGACAATCAAACGTCTATATCGGAGTAAAAACATAAACTTATTTCTTCAGTAAACATACCCCCCCTTTGGCTTTCTCAAATACCCTCGGTGCACGTTTCTATTTAAAATCAGCACTCCTCTTGCACCAGAGCAGGGGCCAGCGCTTATCTCTGGCAGAGATTGCTGGTCCTGGACAGGCCGGTCGGTGTTTCCAATTTCCTTATATAACAAGGCTCCGGTGTCGGGAGGAAGCGGGCAGATACTGAGAAATCAGGGAGGATAAAAAGCACTAGACCCGTAACCTCTGAGGTCAGGAGGTTATGACTTCAGGGCCTAACAGTAAGGTGGAAGGATGTGTTCAGGTAGTGTTAAATTACCTTGTTTTACTCGTCTTTGCCAAGAGGAAGAGAGATAAGCTCAAACGCAGGAGATTAATATCACATACATGAATATACACACAGTTAACATGAACATTATTACTTTTCCAACTGCAAGTCCCCTGACAGAACGGTCAGAAGTTGAACAATATTCTGTCCCCGCAACATAGTTGTGATTTCCTATTTAGAGGAGCTGTGACGCTAACAAGCTGCCCAGGAACTCTTTTAGCCTCTCTGTCAATAGCTACTTACAGAACCAAAAGATGAATTTGTAAGACTGTAGTATAACTTTGTTTTCCAAATACTAACAGGTATGGGTGCATGTATGATGAACTGCAAATGGAAAATAGAACTGCAGCCACACACGTAGGATCTTACGCATCTGCACGTACAGCAGGAAGGACAGAAATCCTTTCCCCAAGGATGAAGAAGTCCCAGTTTGCAACTTGGATGCTCGAGCAGTGACTTTGTGATGGTCAAAGAACTGACCACTGGTCAGGGTGGCATGAAACAAGGGAGCCACAATGTAAAATGAATGGTCAGAAAACACCATCGGCAACTGTGAAAAGACTTCCCTGACATCACTGTGTTGCTGGCAATGATGTTGAAGGAAATAAATTGTAACAGTTCATGGCTACCTAAGCCTCTGCTTGCCCCGTTGCTTCAGCTCAAAGTTGAGATTCAGTGCTCCCCATCGCAGAAGTGGTGGAGCATTTCTAACATACTGACTTGTGGCTATAGAAGGAGCCCAGTCTTTGACAGAAAGTATGTTTCACATTACAAATACTAAAAGGAAGAAGATGCATGTTCTTTTGAATAAAAGAAAGAAGTAATGACTATTCAGAAGATGGTAAATAACTGAAAATTCAGTTTCTTCATTTCTTCTGTGAAAAAGAAACAACTGTGATCTTTTCAGCCTCTGAATTTCCAGTCAACTTCCACCTTCATGGACAAATTTGGAAACAGGCCTCCATGATCTAGGATTTCCTTATCTGTTACCTAGCACTAATGAAAGGGATGTTGTACAATTCACAGTACAGAAGAGCGCTTGGTAGAGTTATGCAAAAAGCACGCACTATGAGCAATGTCCTCAGCAATTTACAGGTTAGAGTTCTTGCCGAACGACAGCCTCAGTACTGAACATTGTAGCGAGAAATCTAACCCATTCTGCTCCAGTATAAATTCTCTTTTATATGAATTTGCCTCAACAGCGAAAGATACCATTAGTAAATCAATCCTGAAAAACGTTCCTCTATTTGTGTTTGAATGAAAGGTACAGAACAGACAGGTCTGCATCTGTTCAACCGATGTAACGCGCAGCTATACTATGAGCTCTGCACTCGTGTGATGACTTTGAAATCGCTGCATCACGTATCACTGCAACGGTCTCTTCTGTACCATCAAACCTGAACCCACGTTTGTGAACTCTGAAAGGCGAACCACTCACATTTAAGACTTTTTTACCAAAAGTGTTCTGCATCGTGAGATGCAGTTGATAAGATCCTCCGCTGACATGATGTGCTAAGAGCCCAGTTACAGGTAAAAGCAAATTGTAGGAATAAACCGTATCTGCCAATTCGGGCTCAGAGGCACGGCCAGCAAACTTCTTTGTCTCTTCTTCCTTTGGGTCTGACTATACAAATACTCAGAAGACATGAACGGAGCATAAATCTTCACATGATTCTTCAATCTGTCTACAAATGACCATGACATTACATATAAACTATTCTATATAATATATATGCTTCCCTTTTAAAGAGTTAAGGAGTGTATCAGACACCGTGATAAACACAGAAAACCGAGCGTGAATACCAATAAATGCAAGCCTTCCGTCTCGGAAACTCTTCACTTATTTGATTAAGTTAGGTGAAAAACAGAGCAGTCATGCTTGTAGCTTTTCTTCCTTTTTCCTTTCCTCCACTCTTTTTATTTCTAATGCGAATCGGAAGTCTATGTGGAGCAGCCTGGCTAGCCCCGGTCTAACCTCCCCATCTGGAAGGGAACTAACCAGCCTTGGGGCTACTTCCAACCCTTCCCAGCTGTTGGGTTTGGGTTTTTTGTTTTTGCGGGCTTGAGAAAGCATATTTATATAAATGATTGCCATATCCTTTGCCAGCTGTTGACCCTGCTCTTGTCCCGGTTGGGGCATGTTTTTCATTTTTAGCGGCCACAGACTGGAACTGACCCTGACAGAGTTAGCACGCTATGCAAACAGCTTCACGCGTTCTTGCTGTGACAGATAAGACAATGGCTGCCCAGTGCAAGCCGCCGGACCGGTGTTTCCCTTTGGGCTAATGTCACACAGCCCCGAGCTGGAAGTAGCAGTTAGAAAAAATAAATGATGAGATTCACAGCACTGGCGGGAGGCTTCCTGTCCCCAGCAGAAGCACTCGGTGATTTCAGATACTGCTCTTATTAGCAAAAAGGTTAACAAAAACACACGTGAAAAGGCATTTTCACTCGGCCACATCTCACACGAGGTACCAGAAAGTTTCCTGAACTGTCAAAACATTCCTCAACTAACTTCGTAGACCTGGTTTTCCTCCCGTGGAACGATGCGCTGATGAATCTTCACTAAAGTCCTTGAAATAAATTGCAGCTAAATAATAAAAATAAATAAATCACAACCTACAATGATAACTTTAAACTTTCAGATCAATGCATCTGACAAGGAAAACTGCTTTCTCTGTAGCCCAAAACCCTGCTCTGGAAACACAGCCAGCACACTGAATTCCCCCGCCTTTCCTGGTCACCTGTAGCTATGCTGGAACAAGAAGGTTTTGAGCTCTATTAAAAAAGGGCAATGCCTAACAAACACTTCTAAAGAAACGGCTGTTACCTTATTAACTAATACTGCTCAAGTTAAATGGGACGCAGACAATGAACTCTAGCCTTTACAAGTTTCATAAGCATTATCAGATTTTTTGATAATAAGTAGAGATGGCATATGTGTTCTGTTTAGTATGCAGAAGAGCCTCATTTTACTCTCAATGCACAGATTTAATTAAAAATAAATTTACTGTTAACGCTTAAAGTGGTGCCAAGATTATCCAAACAGAAGGTTTATGATACTTAATAATTGATAAGAGGAGGGAAATTCACAGATTGCAACTGATTATTATTTAGTAGGTCTGTTTGCAAAGGTGAAAGTGGCATTACAGTTAGCCAAAAGGAAAAAAAAAAAAATCCTTTCATTTATCAGTTGTATATCTAGAAAAATTTGACTTTAGCAAACACTTCCTAGAAGCATTTGGAATGAAACAGATTCCAGATCATGACAGCTTCACTGATTACTTCGGACAACATTGAAGGTATTCAAAGTGTTTTCTACAACATCAGCTTCAGTCCAATTCCACACCAGAGGAGTTTTATTTACTTTTTTTTTCCCTTTTTTTAATATCAGCACATAGAGGGATCAGCTTCTTTAAGGCAGTGATTCTCAGCTTGGATTTCAAACCAGCTTTAGCACAATGTGCCAGAAATTTCCACAAGTGCTGAGAGAATTAACTGATGGGATCTTTGAAGCCTCTCTATCCCAGATTAACTAATGAAAAAATCTGTGAAATCACAGTTCAATCTTCTTTTTTTTTTTTTTTTTATGGCTAGATGTGTTTGCAGTGGTTGGGATGACAAGATGCTCCCAAACCATCTGGCTCCTCACACAGGATTTGATTCAGAAAATTAATAGTAACACCATTGGTGTGCACATATTGCAACAATCCAGAAATCCAGTCCTGTTACACAACCCAACGCAGAGGTTTTGTAATTCCCCCAATAGGTTACGTAGATTGAAAATGCTGATGTTAGCCTTAGAAAACATTTTCATTAAACAGTGCGAGTAATGAGGGAGCAGTTTCCCCACACACCACAGCTCAGGCTGCCCTGCACCGTCACCCCTCTGCACGCTCCAAACGGAGCCGCCTCCTCGAGCGTGGGTCACTGAGTCACTCTGTGGTGAAAAGCCCGACTTTGAGCACTCCCCTCAGAATAAAAAAGGGAAAAAAAAAAAAGATTTTGCTACTTTCATGTATTATGCAAATATAATATCTATAAATAATGCGGCCTTGTGCTTTCAATAAGTGCTATCTAGCATGTATCAGCCTATGAATTAAATTCTTCTTTTAAGACTATCAGGCTACGTACATTTTCACGGATGAGGAAAAGATCCATTAGAGAGGCAGACCACAAGTTTTATTTACAAATCAAATTCTGAACATCCAAACAACAGGACTGTGGGAATTTAAAGGCAGCATTAGATAACCTCCTTGAGTATAATTCAGAAAACCCCTGGTTCTGTATGAAAAACAAAAGCTTTTTGGCAGAAATACTGCTTACCAGAACAGACTTAGGGTTGAAAGAAACTTCTATAAATTATCTATGCTAGATAAATTGTGTATTAAAATGTTACTTTAAAAGATTATTTTAGTTTGGTTCAAGAGGAACATCTTACTATATTTTACATAATTCAAAGCGTATTCCCATTAAAATTCATTAGATCTGTGTATTCAAATCCACTAGGTATCTCTGGGAACACTAAGCTAATGTGTTTAACTGCGACTGTAAATTTTCAGCTTTCTTTAAAGGGTTCTAAACAGCGTATTTGGACGCTGCGGCAGAGATTGCCTGGCAGAGGAGACAAAAAGAGCTCTCGGGGAAACACCGTTGTGTCAAACGCACGAAAAAGACGGGAACAGAGGGAATTTCAAACAGGTACATTCACTTTCAGAGCGTGCAGCGGTGAAGAGATGTTCAGGACCGTACGCAATTCAAAACACAGTGTAACTTGTAAATACAGGGAACATTAATGGGAACAGTTTTGTCTCTTTTAACAGCGCCGATGGATTTCATTACTGTGCGGTAACAAGTTGAAACAGATAGGTGAAGTCTTGTACTCCCTTTTTTGTTATGAATTTTTAAACCCTTTAAAGGTTCCAGAAAACACAGTATACAAAGTATATAATAAAAAATTACTTTGCCTTTAGAGCATTAAAAGCAAAAGCTTCTATAAAAGTCAAGGAGGTGAAAGATCCTCTGGGAATATTCTTTTCCCTGGAAGCCTTGCAGTTGCAACATGTACGCTCTGAATAAATAAAAGACCAACAAGCTGTCCTTTGCAAACGCGTCGGCCAAGATATTTTGAGCAGCGAGCAACGCTCCCGTGTTTTCTCTCTCACTGCTCATTTGGAAACACCTTCGGGGGAGCTGGTTTTAGAGGGCTGCACTTTCTGAAAAGCAGGTCCCTTCAACGTGCTGGGTGGCACCCCCAAATTACTCACCACTTCTGCAAACCCCCATTTCAGGTGCTTGGCGATAGCCCGGGTTTGCACATTCCTAAAAAACCTGACAAGAGCAGAAAAGCTTTTGCACGTGAAAGAAAAAACTTCACGTTTTTTTCTTTTATAAAAAGCCTCCTCTACCTCCTCAGTTCCGAGTTCAGGTTTCAATCACTGCCGCTGCCGACCTTTTTTATTTTGTGACGTGTCGGATTAGTGCGACTCCACTCCTGCTGAAGCCAATGGAAAACTCCCACTGCTTCCAAGCAGAAGGGAATTAAGCCCTAAATGAACAGTTTTGCTTTGGTGCAAAGATCAGGAAGCCCATAAGAACAGATAGGCACAGATATTAAATCTAAGAGACTTAATTACCTCCAGAAAACCCCAAATTAAACTCCTAGAAAATATCTTACAGCCAAATTACTTGAGTTACAAAAGTTTTACTAAGTTCGGTAGGCGCCGAGGCCCCAGTACGTACAGGGCTGCACTATTTGCTGCTAAACTTAGGTTAATAGCCGATGACCCTTTCCATTCTTAACCCCGAGCGCCGACCTCCTGACCTCCCCCCAGTGATGGTGTTTATAAGCATGTTGCCACTGGTGTAAATAAAAAAGGAACACAGTGTGCTGAAATTGTTACTGGTGATGACAACTGACACGCATTTTACACTGCCAGTGGGCAAAACCATCAATAAATAACTCCGAATCTGTTGTTAATGTGCTTCGAGCTTCTCGCAACGGTCGTGTCATTTTTGCTGGTTTTCCTCTTTTCCTCTACACGTATCTTTGTGGGACAAACAAAAAGCTTCCAGTGAGGAAACTGGCCAAAAATAAGGCAGCCTTGGATGGGGTTTAGCATTAGACAACAGCTGGAATTTCCACCTTCCGATGTACTCCTCCAGCAATGAAAAAAGCATGAAAATATGCTGCACCATAGATCAAGCAAAATGGTACACTTTCTGAAACCTTCCAAGTAAAAAAGCATGTGGCTCGTGATGAAAACACAGCTTTTGAACATCCCTGTCTATGGGGTATCGTGAAAATTCTTGTCCTTCACAGAGCCCACAAGAAGCTAACCAAAGGAAACTTTTACAAAAACCCTATAGAAATGCTTTGCATAAAAATGAGACAAAAGGGCAAACCCTAACTCTCACCCATCTCTTTTTTTTTTTTTTAAACTATGGTTTGTTTTGTTTTTTAATTAAATAATTTGTTCCTAAGGTTTTTTTAATTGCATATTCAATTTTAATCCAGATTGGAATTATAAAGCGACAGTTAAAGTTTTCAAAAATCATAACATTTTACATAAATTCAAACACCCCATAACATAGGTTTCTGTGTTTGAAATGTGCCTTTACTAAAGACATTGCAACCACGCGTATATTTTTTATTAATTTATGTGAATTATTTCCAATTAAAAATGACGCGGAATATCAATGTTCACACGACTCCTTTTGGTAGGAGCTCCAAGGACGTCAGGACAGCGCGGACCCAAGGCGCGTGGACAGACCTCTCCTGTTGCCAATCCCTGGTTCTTCTCTGCCATCGGCTCAAATGAAAACACAGAGAAAAACAAAGGGGAAACCACGAACCCAAAATTTCAGACGGCTTTAGGCATTTCTGAGTTGAAACAGTCTATTCCGTCCATCTAATCGTCTAAACCAACTTGTTAAGAGACACTACGAAATGCTGCAGCGGAGGCCAACTCCACAGACAGCACAACCCCCCAGCACACCATAGGAAACAGCGGATTCCTGACAGCGACTGCTCAGGAAATGTAGGAAGGAATAATATCAAAATGTGTGCTTTAGAAAGTCCTGTTTTATCACCTCTATTCTGGGCCCGGTGCTTAGCTGGTTCGCTCAACTGACATGCAGAATCTTTCATTTTAATGGTGAACTGCTGAAGCCTTTTGTTGTTGCTGCTGCTGCTACAATTCACTGAGACAAAAGGTACACAAGCATGTTTTTTAAATGAACAAGTTATAAAAATGATTACGGTAGATGTAACAGCCTATAAAATATGATCAAATAATAGTCATCTATCTTTCTCAAAAAGAAAAATTAGATTACGTGTAATTGTAAAATCTAATTTATATTCTCCTATTTCCAATTTAAATTTCCACTTTTATAAAATATTCTCTGCTTCAAAGTTGTGCATGTGTAAAAGATGCTTTGACATGCTTCTAATTGATTCGTTTTACACTATCAAAAGGATAACAGTGATTTGCAAAAGAATTTTTTTCTGTCTTGCACACATCTCTCATTTGCCCATCTTAATTCAATTAAAGGAAGTAAGGACGGTTTGACCGAT
Source organism: Aramus guarauna (assembly GCA_013400195.1). Taxonomy (NCBI): domain Eukaryota; kingdom Metazoa; phylum Chordata; class Aves; order Gruiformes; family Aramidae; genus Aramus; species Aramus guarauna. The sequence continues at coordinate 168,131 of VXBL01008294.1, forward strand.
GAATGAACCATATTTTAACTGAGGACATTTCTATGTAAACTGGAATATACCAACCACTAATTCTCAGCCAGTTACTTCCGATCTCCAACTTTTATTTTGAAAGGTCATGGCATGGTCACCCAAAAGACGGAGGATATTAAATGCCGGCAAGCTTTTTAGAAGAGTGCAAAACTACCGGCTGATATCAAAAGCAACACACTTTAAACTCAAATGCATTTTCTGTGCAAACATTCTGTATTTATTCCTAGCTATCAGTGTAGCTGCAAGTTAAAGCTTTAAAGCAATGCCTCTCCCTACCCAGTGCGTTATATGTCTATTCCTTGGAAGGCCAGTAAAGAAAATAATTTTTTTTTTCCTATTTCCCATAGGCCTTATATTACATTGCTGGTAATTGGTACACCCGGGACACTGAAAATACCACTTCTGCGCTTCTTCACAGATTGTTAAAGAAATACGTACAGAAACACTGAGCCCATCTACTACTTGTACAAAGACATGGTGTGAAGGATGGGGTGTGCTATGACAGGTTGGGGCGTACCTGTGTGTACCCACCTTAACCTGTAAAGACAATTTCTGCTAGAAACAGTAGTATAACCCTTCCGTTTGAGCTGCAGTCTCTACGCTGACCTGGGATACCGGTATATCTTTAAATCCAGCAGAGAGGTTAAAAGTGGAAGAGAAAGCAAGAATCATCAGCTTCAATACTTAATTTCAACACGCCCTGTTATTTTCCAAGGATCTAAAGGAGGTGGTGTCATCCACCTTGTCACACTGAGAAAGCTGTGAAGATAATGAGGGCATTTGTTTCTACACCAAGTAGGAAGTTCTCCGTCCTCATCTTCTCCTCAGACACGGGTGTTTTGCTGCTCCTGCACTGCAAGGCGAGAGGAGAAAAATTCCTTCAAGTTCAAGAATAATAACACAGATTTGATTAGTCTCACCCAAACGAGCAGGAGCAGTGCAATACAGGGGTAGGTGCAGCAGTGGGGAGAGCTGGGTAACATCCACACTTTCTGTAAAGTATTATTAGACAAAGACGACGTTTCAAGGAGAAATATGTATTAATATATTTGCAGAATTGTACCCTTAGCACGTTTTGGACACTACACTTAACATCACTGCTTAACAAGAGACGTGCTACAGTCGACAACAGTGGAGAGAACGTTACAATAAAGAGAATTTTTAAGGAAAGACTTGCTGACAGCATGCTGAAATGAGGATAAACACATGCCTACTGTTTCGAAACAGCAGCAAAAGCTGAACTTTATTAAATAAACACAGCAAACAAGCTAGCCAAAGCCCACAGGCAAGATGCTCTGTCATCAGGGAGGTGAGGATGATGAGGTGTGTCCTTGTCCAACTAGTGGTGAAGTCCCTCCGGAATCAAACGGTATCAGGGAGTCCCTGAGGGGTTTCGGTCTGAATTTGCACTGCAGAGCAAGGCACGGTGGGACACATCCACACCGACGACATGGCCAAATTACAGATGAATGAGGAAAACTGAACGTGCTTTCTTTTGCCACCAAGGTGGCCACTGCTGCCTTCGTGCTAACTGAAGATCCCTAACAGCGAAGTCCCACTAGCAGACCCAGACCCTCAGACAACAGATAACCAACCTGAACAGCTTCACTTCAAAAATGCAAGTTGGAGTTTACGTAACTTGCTTTTTTCTTTTTGGTAAGCCACTATGTTGGCAGAAAACCTGCAGCTGAAGGTCCAAGGGGTTTTTTTGGTTTATTTTAGAACAGTGGTCTCAGTTACTCATCCCTTTATCAAATACTTTGGCTACAAGTGAATGCAATAAATTTTAGTCAGGATGGCCTATATTTGTTCGCAGAATTAGTTGCTGAAAATGCAAAAGCCCTGACAGGTTTTAGATCTCACGTTTCAGCAACCAGGTACAATCTGAGTCACTTTTGAAAACCTCCCATTTGCACCGCACAGACAGCTGTCTCTCATGGGACCTGTGCTCGGGTCCGGCCCGTGCTGTCCCGCTCCCTGGCCAGGGGTCACTCCCTCTGTGACGATGGTTGTTCACAGCTAGATGTGCCATACCCACAACACCACGCTACGAAGAGGGTCTTCTCCTGCCAAACAACTCAGCAACAAACTCCTGGGTAAGTCCTGGCACAATGCCTAACTGCACTATTTCTTCTGAAACACAAAACGTTAATAGTACAAAGGGCCAAGGCTGGTTTCCACCAGCAGACAACGATCATACAGGGGACACGAGCAAATCAGTTTTGTGAATGTTAGCATGAAAACGTGATGAGAACCAGCCAGAATAACTACCACTACTTTAAACGTAACGGGACCTACGCGAATTAAACCAGCCAAGCTCCCATTGCCCTCGCTGAGTATCAGCGGGGCCCTTGACCAAACCTACTGAACTGCACCGCTGTAACCGAAAAGTTGAAACGACTCCTCTCCACCACCTGCAGAGCGAGAATTACTGCTTACGAGTAAGGTAGGCAGCAGGCGGCTCTTCACGTTGGCTAACATTGTAAATAAAGAACATCCAGCTTGTACGACGGGTAAGAGTTATTCCCATTTGTGAGTTTTTCCTGGAGTGAGAGCAAACTCCACTAAATATTCCTGTCTGCCTCCGTGTGCACAAAGAGCCCGGTGCACATAAATCTGTAGCAATATTGCTCTTAGAAGAACCTAGACGCGTACGCCGATGCCCATATGCTGTGTGTATGATTTAAAGAAAACAATGCTCTTCTGGAGCAAGCACCGTAAGTCATTTTGGGGAAGGCACCCTTGCTTCCGTAGCAGCATGTCTAAACCCCATCGAGCGGCCGGTGGCAGGTAACCTGTTCGGCAGCGGAGGGGACTCCGCCGCCCAGCTCCTCCAGCGCTGCCCGGCCATGCTGCTGCGTTAATGACCTCGCAGCAGTAGACAGATCCAGTCCTTCTGCTTTTCTTTCTCACTGAATGATTTCCCTAAAGCCAAAGCTGGGCAAAATGCCACTAATGCTGCCGTAAAACTCCCGCTGTGTTAGGAGGGAGGCAGGCGACTGAGGGTTAGGAGGTAATCAAGCTTACAGATTAAGGCTCACTAAAGCTACAAGATCAGCACAGCTCGGGGTGTTTATTAACTCTTTGAAAACCACGATGTATGATTTCGTATCACATGAATATAAAGGATGTTTTCTAACAAGACCTGACAGCTGAACTATTTTGCAAGATTAATTCTAATTTGAGCAAAGCTAGGAGTACAGAAGAAACGCTCTTTAAACCTATTTGGATCAATTTCATTCTAAAATGTGTTTCAAACTCTGAGACTGCAGGAGCAAAAAACCTCCCGAGAATTACAGAGAAGTAAAATTTGCTAATTATGCTTCCATTCAGAAACATTGCTTTTTAAATTAAACAAGGCAACCTGAAAGTCAACGAGTTACACGTACTTCTACCCCTTGGCAAATTAGAGCCGTGACCTGGGAATTACTCTTTTTTAGCAGTGCAGAATGGGTTAATTTCTGAATATAAAATGAGGTTGCCACAATCTGGGTGTTTTTTGCTTTGTTTTGTTTGTAACACAAAGCAAAATATACTCTACAGATGCTTGATTAAAATGCAACAGCTGTTTATGGCGGTGCATTTTCCGCTAATTTACTAGGGCAGATTTTTCAAGGAGCCTTGTTTTATTGCATCTTCATTTGCATAAACATTCAAATACCAGAGCTGTCTGTCCACTTGGCCCCGGCTCAGCTAATATTTAAGGTTTAAATTCAAATTCAACTAAGCCATCCACCCCCATAAAGGAAAAATAGTTTCGGGAGTAAGGCATTACACCTCTGTCCCACGCTCTAACCTGCACTTTGTATCTATTTAACTTCCCAATCCAAAATATTTCATTTTTTGGCGTTGTATGCAACGAGCATTTAATCTGCTCTTCACATCTGTCTGCCTAGGCCTGGTGCCTTTTTTTTATATTATTATTTCCCTTTTGTTTATTTGATCTATTACATTCCTTAAGCTTGATGACTAATCCAAATTATTAACAAATACAAAAGGGTTTATGTAAATTATTGTGATGAACAAAAACAAATCACAATTATAACATTGTTAAGTGAATTAGACAACAATGGCTACAGCTTCCCTATCATAGATTGAGGCGGATGAATTTGAACTTTATTGACAGTAACAGCAGAAAGCCTTAATCACTAAGCACCAGTACAGTCTGGTTTTCATAGGGTAACGACCCATCTATATATTCATAACAAGGCTCTCATTCATCATAATTCATATTAAAAAACCCTCTTGCAAAACTAATGGAGGGAATGTGTGAAAAGTGATTGGATGGGTAAAACTGTACGGGGCTGGAAAGGCCTTAATTGATTTTATTGTGCTGCGTCTAAGCCTCCTTGCACAGTACATCAGAGCTGGATCTAACTGCATTTCAATTGATTTTCACTGATAGGCTTCTTTCTTATGTCTAGGGCTTAAGTAGTAAACTAATAAAAGGATAAAAGACTTTGTAATACAGATTTTGAAAATAATGTGCACACATGATTTCTATGGAAGAAAATTGTATGATATGTGTTGGTCCTACTAAAGTGACTACAACCAAATGTAATATAAAAAAAATGCAAGTGATGTGAAGAAGATTACTAAGGGGCAGTGGGGGAAGGAAAAAAACCAAACTCAAAATAAGGAAATAATGTCCCTTGGCTAAAATCAGCTTGATTGTAAGCAGACTGGACTTCAATGGAGTTGTACCTGCTCACCTTAGGGGTGATTTTTACTGATATCTCAAACTTGGTTGAAAGAGATTATAATTCATTTCAGATGTGGATTAGTTCTTCAAAATTTTAAATAATGAATAATACATACTCTGATAAAATGACCTGAAGCAAAAGGAACAGGTTTTTAACTGTTTTATGATCATATTCTTGGACCTTTAAAATACATTCATTTTTAAAGCATCTAACCTGTGCATTAGGACAGATACAAAACTCCTTGTATCACGACTGTGCATTTACAGCACAGATCAGAGAACAGCTTGTTCAAGCTCTAGAACGTTGCTGAATTGGGCTTCGTATCAAATGGCCACGAGGAAGCTGAGAAAGGTTCTTGTTGCAGATAAAAAGAGATAACGCAACAGGTTCATCTAAAGGGAACACATTTTAAATGCAAAAACGTGAATCCAGGGGGAAAATCTAAGATTTGGGATGGGAAAACATCTTCAAAAAGGCAGATTTCCACTTTTTTATTCTACACACCCTGCCATCATTTGCTAATACTATTGCAAACTACACTGTCTGCCAGTCAGAGGGTTTGTAACATCTGTATAACAAATGATAATGTATAATAGTTGTTCTGGTTTTGTGTTCCTTTACGAGGCTTGGTGTTGATAATCTCCAAAGCACACCCATGATTCTTTAAATTAAACATAAGAATCTTGTCTCACAGTACAGCTAGGTTATCCATGTGTAAGAGCCCAAGCCAAGTAATTACACATCCGCTCAAAGGATTAGACACATAAGATTTCTTTAAATTTTTAATAAAACTGCACAGCTGTTGTAGGGGAAAAAACTCTTTTGTTCTAGATTTTTTAAAACCATTAAGCTCAAAGTGATTCACAATTATGCTTCAAGAAAAGTACTTTAAAAGTATTTCTGTTAGGCACTTTTTTTAGTAGATTTAACATCACTTTAACCTCACGGCAACAGATTTGAGTCAGGAATAACCTGAAGAAAAGGTATTTGGTCAAGTTTTAAAGAACATTTCTCTGCTTTTACACCTGCAAATGCATTTTACTCAACAATATAACCACTGAAAGTACACATTAGCCGGTGCACATAAAACCGTGTTACATTTGGTTTCATGAAATTAGCCTGTGGGTCAAGCAGAAAGCTGACGTTTGAACGGCATCGCACGACAGGACACGACAGAGACAGCCTCTGAAATATTGCAAAACGGGTCCGATTGCCTCGGGACTAGTGCCACGACTGCAGCTTGGGAAACGGACAAGGAATTGCCCAAACGCTGCAGCAACAAGCAGGTGGATTCTGCCCCCGGAGCTTTTCCCGTGCTGACGGTTTGATCAAGGCAGGGGCGCGGGTGAGGTGTACCTCAGCTGCTCTCCAGGAACGGGTGACACCACAGATTGCTGGAAGTTCATCAGACCATCGCAACCATCAGTTCACCACAACCAACACCACCCCACGAACGAGGAGCGGCAGCGTTGGTGGAAACGTGTACCAGAAAGCTGAAAGCAGCAGATGTGAGTTCTTCAAAAGATAAATGAGTAGCTGGAATGAAATCAGGACCTGGCACCGGTGACGTAGGCAGAGATAGAGAGGGAGAGTGACACCACATGCGTGACAGCATCCAAACACACACTAGCAAAATCGGGATGAACTGGAGAGGACTGACTGACCATGCTGGTGGAACAGCATTTCTGGGAACATGACTAAGAACAAGCCCTTTATATGTCCTTCATATGTTGTGCTTTCAGAACCTTTCAGGAAAGGGAAGGAACGAACCTGGACAATGATGCCAATAAGGAGGATTCGGAAGAGAGGGAAGTTCCTGAGGACTATAACCAAAGGTCAAAGATGTATTAGCAGAAAGTGCAGGGTCAGGAACGCAGAAGTCTGAGGGCCTGTCAGTTAGAAGGGCTGGGGTAAAAGCCCGAGGTCTTTTGGTTGCAGGATAGTAACGGGCTAGCTTAGCTGTCTGGCACGGCTGTGCTCCAGCACGTATCACGGACAACAGAAATATTATGTTGCTCAGCACAGCAGTGAGATGTCATCGCAAACACACATACTGATACCCATGTTCAAGCTGAAAACTTGAAAGAGATACAAAGCAGTCTGACGAGGAGAACAGAAGCCCTGGCTCAGATAAGGCAGTGAAAGCAGCAAGGCTTTTTCCCATTTCAGCTGCGAGCCAGGATGTGTGTATGACCACTCTCCACAAACACTCCAGGGAAGGAAAAACTGCAAGTTAAAGGACAGCATCAGCACAAAACCAGGGATACCTTAAAGGACTCCTCATCACCAAAGCAGCAAGAAATATGGGGGCAGCGCTCAGGCGTAGGACGGAGGGATGCGGGACGTGCCGGGCCAGGGTGCTGGCTGTGCTAGAGCCAGTCTCATCACTCGGGTCCGTCCTTCCAGCCTGGTTTTCCAATTCAAATATTTTACAGGACTTTGGCTTTGTACCTCGGTGTAAATTTACTACCATAAAACCGTTGCAATAATATGCAATATTACTGAACAACCAATACGTAGGATTTACAAGATAAACCATGGTATGTGGGTATATTTACAATGAATCTAAATCTCTAAAGATTTTAATGAACTGCAGCTGACCTTGATCAGTGATTCAAAGCCCAGAGCAGCTTCTACTCTCTCACACATTACTAACCTTTGCTACAACATTTATCAATTTACCTTCTTGATCTCTCAAGCAGGTCATGTTTTCTAATCAGCCACTACCTCAAAGACCTACATCCCAATTAAATTACTGAATGAAGACATGCTGGAATGTAGGCTTCTTTTAAAAAGAATTAGCACAAGACACACTTAAATACTGGATTTGCCATGTCTGAACTAATTTTTTTTTAAACATTTCTACATAACATGCAAGTTACAGACACATATCCTACTCAGAATTACAACTGTTAATGTCATCCCTGAAACACAGTTTCCTTGGATGTTTTCTATTTTTGCTTCCCCAAGCGTTCTGTGCATAAATACTGACCGAAGCTTTAAATCATCTACGCTGAGTCGTGAGCTCTTCAGACATTGGCTTGTCTGAAACCTTAGGGTACAAAAACCTACACAGATGTTTATTATTAAGCATAAGAGTAGCTTCACAGACTTAAAACTACTTGCACTTAAAGTTAGACGCTTATTAAAACGTCCGCAAGATCTGAGACTAATTTTTTTCTCTTTCAATGCAGCATATATATTTATGATGCTGTAGGAAAAAAGAAAAAAAAAAAAAAAGCACTAAACATACAGCTGCAGGGCTCTTCGCAGCCCCTGAGGACAGCGTGTCTGACAGCAGGCTCCCAAGAGCCCCTCTGCCCCGACGGAGCAAGCTTTTTGGGCTGAAGGATTTGTGCTGGTGGCAGCAGCCGCCTGTCCTGGGTCAGCACACGGACAGTCCAGCCACAGCAGGGGTGACAGCGGTCCCCAACATTTCAACCAGACCACGGAGACCGCTTCTTGCTTCGGTCTAAAAAGCGAGTTGTGCAAAAATTGTTTTCTGGTGCCGCCTCCCCCGCAGGCCAGGAGCGGCGTGCTGACAGAGCCCGCCTGAGGAGCGGTAGCTCATCCGCACATGCACAGTAGCTCCGATACTTCCTGGATTTGATGCACATGTTGAGAAGGACTGTACCCAGCATGTGAAAAACACAGTCACGCAGGAGGGGGAAAATGGTAACACGTAGTACTGAGCCTCACAGCAGCCTAGTTGGATTGCTAAATAAATATACACGCTGCTGCTGTTAACAGAGCATTGCTGCAAACATAGGTAAAGGTAAGGAATGCCTGACATTTATATTTCTTGCCCTGTTTCTATTATTTGTGACTTTCGGAATTAGCAATCAGTAATGACAAACGCTGACAAACCCCAAATACCCTACACTTCCCAAAACGTACACAATCATGTCATATTTGTAGTCACTAAGACAGGGATGAGGGACATTCAGAGCATCAAAGAAGCACCAGTTTCAGACAAAATTTAGATTCCAACAGGTTTTCCTCTGATTTTGAGGAGCAACTTGCTTATACTTACAGTCCTAGCTTACAAATGTCAGCACACACTTGTTTCTACCAGACTCAAGTCTTCCATAATCCCCTCCCCTTACCAAACATTTCATAGTAAATTCAGATCCGGCCAATAAGCCGTACAAGAAATGTGGAGTCATGTTCACATTTTACATAACGTGGAGAGTTTGGATTACTTTCGTTTTCACGAAGGTGGAGGAGATGCCAATTCTGCAGGTGCAGTCGAGTAAGAACAGCTTTGGTACTGCTGAATCCAACTCATCCCAACTGTACATCTGCTTTACAGCTCTAACGCCAGCCTGCACAGCACCTAGAATCTAACACCACCACCTTTCCTGACTGCTAGTATTTTTATGACTAATTTTGAAACAACAAAGTTGTTGTTTCAAATGCGAAATACCCAAAGAGAGTAAAATACACTGAATTCTGATAGCAAGAGAAGCAGAGCTAGCACAGTTAATTAACATCCGTGTTTAATCACAAGGTTATCTGGACTGTAGTACAGTATCCCGCCTACAAGCACCGCATACGTAAGATGCACGATCACGGCTTCCTCCTGTGACCCACGGAGCTACGCCGATACCGCTGGTAGTTCCTCGAGCCGGGGGTCTGCACCCCAACAGAGGCAGGGACAGGTGCCACCATACCCACAGGCTTACAGGGATAAGAGATCTCGGCAAGGTGGAGGGATCCGAGCCGTGAAAAAGGCTGAGAACTCCTGAATTAAGTAAACCCAGCCAGGTGAGCAAGGATCAGCTCGTCCAAAAAGATGACATATTCACAGTAAAAATAACAAACACTATTAACTTTCTTTTCCCCTTTTCTTTCTAAATGCTAATACTTCAGTTACATGATGAGTTAAATTTATACATATAAAATACTTCCTATATTTAAAAAAGGGAGTGTTGAACCCCAACACTTTGGGGATGAAATCTGTGAACATTTCTGGCCCCTTGTCCATCCTACTGTACAGCTCTCATTCTGTGCATACCAGGAAAACTGCACAATTTTCATTTTTTTTTTTTCCACTGCAATAGTTATAGCAAAGATGATTTCTGTATAGTAACACAAGGGCTCTGCCAAGGGTAACTGTTCAAGAGCTCTTCGTTTCAGGAATACTTCAGGATACATAAGCCTCACAGGGATTGTATTTTAATGACTGCTGTCACTGGAAAATAAAAACATGTTGCAAAACCAGATCCACGATACCTACAAGAAAATACTACTTGGTCCAAGTTAAATTTATTTGTTGACAGAGAAGATCTACTGTGCTTAATGTAAAGTTCAATAGAAATGCATGTAACACAGATATCTAGAATCATAACTGCAATAAAATAAGCTCTGCATTTATCTGGCTGTTAAATGCAATTCAAAATTTATTGGTAAAAAGGAATCAAATTTGGTTATGGCGTAAAATATATTTCTTGCCTTACAAGAGCAACCTAACCGAGTTCCATTCATCACGACAAATCAGCGCTGTTAATCTCTGCCCGGTGACTTTGTTTACAAGCGGCGTGCGGCGGCACACGGCATCAGCGGCCAGGGAAAGGGGCTGCGCTCTCTACCTTGCGACAAACCCGGAGAAGAAAGAGCAGCAGCTCCAAATATCATTGCCCACAGCAAACGTCAGCCCTCCAGATGGCTTGCTTTGCCGTTGTTTTCTGTTATTATTTTTTAAATAAAGACATCAGCTGACATTCGAGTCCTGAGCGGATACTCTCAGGTTCACTGTTAGTCAGAGATCTTTTACGCTGATCCTCTGAGCTAATACACAGAGACCCGGGCAAGTCGCTCCACAACTACTGTTTGTACAGGGATTTTAAATGGTGACAATAATAATTCACAGTGAATGTTTATCACCAAAAAAAAAAAAAGTTTCATCAGTTCCTCTAGATGCTATTTCAGTAAGTTCTTCTCAAAGAGAACATACATTAAAACACATTGAACACTTTCACTTATTGTACGTATCTTCCCTAATTACAAATTCATAAAAAGCCAGAGGATTTCCTTGGTGAGATGATCCAATATGTTTCTTTTTGCCTTTAGCTTACTATGCTGGCTACTGAAAATATAGTATACTAAAAATGAAATAACTTTCCTATTTTAATGTGGTTATAAGCTTCCTGCTAGGCCATGACCTAATTGAGACTTTTGATCTTAGCTTTTTCAAAACATGTTATTCTTCAGAGTCTGTGAAACATTTTAACTACAGATATCCTGCAATCATTACCGAAAGCTACAGGGAATAAAATAATAAAGAAAGAAGGGGAAAAAAACCCCTCAGTTTATCAAAGTCAATGGAAATACAAGGTATTAATTATGCTAAATGAAGAAATATGGGCATTTGGTTACTTTTGTGGGTCAGAAATATTTTAATCTGGCGCTGCCAGGCAGCTGCCTCTCCATGACCTGCGTGCATCTCTATCAGCTGCCGGATCACATCAAAGCAGCAGCGAGCGAGGGCAGCGGCGACCAGCGCAGGGGCCCCGCTGCGGTACCAAGGTCACAGATTGGACTGAAACCACCACATTGTTATCAATTACAACCACTGATAAGGACACGACCTTTTCTGAGGCACATAAACGGGGGGGATATCCACGCGATTGCTTTCCCCCAAACCGCGCTTGGCTCGCTTTATGTGCCGATAGGGAGAATAAAACTGCACAGCAAATTTTAATTCTCAAATGGGCAGAGAGTTAAAAATACGAGCCAGAGTCCGCTGCTGATAAGATCCACTCGGATCACCCGAATGCAGTTCCCTTGATTCGGTTAACCGAGCCAAATACACGACAGAGCACAATTAAAGCAGAGGGGAAATTGTATTTCTACCCTACAGACGGCTCTTGTGAAGTTTCATCAAAGCAAACCCAAAAATGTCTTTATTATAGCGAGACCTACAGCAGAAGCACATGTAACTGAAAATAAGTAGTGTTATACAGTAGTAAGTCACCTAGTAAAATAAAAGTATATTTTCAATAAAGATTAGTTCTGCATTTTATTTCTTAAGATTCTTTGATCAAGTAATTTTGAACTATATAAAACCAGCCAGACCTCCCTAACTTAGCATTCCTGAAGAGATTGTTTTGCTGCACGCAAAATGCTACAATTCCATCTAACTGTATTTCAGGTGACATTGCCCTTGTTAATTTTAAATACGTAGCAGTTTTTGCTCGCATTTGTTGCGGACGTATTAGTGTAGAGAAATAGAAAGCTCCAGATACAGACTATCCTATTTCCCAACCAGAACAAAAAAGATTTTTACGATAAGCCAACCATAGTATTTCAGCATTTTAAGTTTTCCCAAAGGAAGCGCTGAAAAAATTACACAGAAAGGTGGGTTATAACTTAAATCCTTAATGATTTAAAATGTCAAATCTCATTCCTTCCCATTGCATTTAGAACGAACAAGAAATTAAAATGTTAACACTGTGAATCATCTTGGCTTTTGCAAGTTAAACACTAACTAGTTTACTCTGTATGCCCAAAATATTTACTAGCTCTGACTCAGGTTTAAACAGTAGAAAATACGATCATTCGGTAGTGCAAAACAGTTCTAATACATACAAAAGAGGTAATGAGGTGAAACTGGAAGGTACAGAGCTGTATCTTTCCAATCTACCTACAGGTTTGGATTTTACTACATTTTTCCCCCTAAGGGGGCCAAGAGAGCTGTATATTGTGATTTGGAATTAAAGAGCTACAATTATTTCGTGTACCTTTTGAATTCAGTATGAAGTTAAGGGTAGAAAATACAGACAAGGAGACTAAAAGCCTGTGGAACGGTTAAGGGAGGAAGAGCGGGATGTAGCCTCTAATCCTTTAACAAACTTGCCTATCAGTGCCAAGAGGCAGAGAGAAAAATACATTTTATAAATAGTCGTGAACATAAGCTAAAGCATTTTGCCACTTCTGGGAAATCAATAAGCAAAAACAAGCCACTCATTTGCAAATAATTTATGTGGCTTTTTTTGCTAATGCAGGACAATCTCTCTGTGAAAACGAGGGCAATAACTTTATTATGCTCATAAATGCAATGCAAAGCAAACAGAGACTGATGCTACTTCTATATATGCTGAACAAAAGGCACAACTTCGATTAGATGCTAACATCAGAGAGATCGGGGAGCTGCACGACCTGGGTTTAGCGAAGCAAAATTACAAAGCGTACGTAACCAAAAAAGCCACAATTATTTAAAATACATTAGATAAAAGCTGCTATTTGTCGATGCTTAAAACTGCAAAGCGTAACACAGGAACAGTATTTCTATGGAGGTCTGTGAAACACCTCTAGGAGCTGCCTTGCACGCCTGCACGGAAGCAGCTCTGCCATCCCAAGGCTCTGGATTTTCCTGTGAAAAGAGTGCAGAATTAGGCCAATTATCATTTAGCCTGCCTGATCACGCTCCTGAATCTGCACAAATGAATGCCATGGCACAGATTTTGCTCCAGTGTGGAGTGGGGCGGGGGGGAAGGGTTAGCCCCCACTGTTCAATCATCACTAGACATACAAAGCTCCTTAGTCAGGTCTGAAGATCAGTATGTAGGGCAGGGAAAAGAAAGACCATCCTCCTATCCAGCTGTGTGGGACACGAGCTGTATAATTAACGTGCACTCCCCTAAAGCGCCATTCCCTCCTACATAGCGAAATCCTTTGAAAAGCAGGAGAGAAGTTTCCGCAGCTCTGCTGAGAGATGTCCTCTGCGCACACCTTCCCTCGCAGGGCAGGCGTGCCAGCTGCAGCCTGGGCAAGCCCGGCCCGACGCCGCACTTGGGGCGACGTCTGCGTCGTGACTGGAGCTTGTGAGAAAACGAAAAGGTTCTATTTCTTAAAAAGGCCCAAACTTCAACAGAAACTTTGTTCTGAAGGGGAGACAGGCAGCAGCTATCAGCTATTCTGCTGCTGCCATTACCCTCCGGGAACCCAGCTAACAAGTCCATAATACCATCCAATTTACCCTCTATCCCACTCTGCTGTTTTGGTTTTTTTGTTGTTTTTGCATTATTTTTTTGTTTAAAGCTTAGCTATTATTTCATAAAAAGAAGAAAGAAAAGATACTCATGTAAAACTGATATTTGACATAGGTTGTTAATGCATTGTGTTACTGCTTTGCTTGCAAATGTCTAATAAATTAGAAGAGCCGCGTAAAACCCTTACAGGCAACATCAGACCAAGAGCTGCACAAAAGTTAGCCCTCTCTGACCACCACAAGAACAACTGATACAAAAATATTCAAAGTAAAGACTGCTTGAAAGTATTTCAGAAAGTCAGACTTCATTATGGATTTGATAGTCCTGTTTCAAAGGACAAAACGCTAAACTTTTCACAGGCTAAAGAGGGGAAAAAAGATTTTCCATTTGTGCAAGGGAAAGGCAGGGGAAACACACAAAACATCCATGATTAAATAAAACCTCCTGTGATTGAATCCGACTACCATTTTACAATATTAATGCTAATGGATTATCATACTCTTGTTTGCATGTTTAACTTCGGTTTCCATAAAAGTTGCTTGTACACAGGATCAGAAGAAAATGGCATTTTAAAAACTAAAACTGAAACACACACACTAAAAAGAAAAGGCAAGTTTAAGAGCTACAAAATCAGCAACATACACACAATAATCAGTTTCCAATGTTAGACCAGGAAGTAAGGCAGTAAAAGAAAAGATGCATTCTGAAAAGAAAAGACTTTTAGGAAACAGCAAAATTAAACCAGGAGTAGATATGTAAAATAGATGAATGAAGACAACGTCTTCCTGCACCGAGGGAGTTGTTTAAGGAGAAACAGTGTCCGTTTGTGGCCAGCGATAATACTTTCCATTCAATAGAGTTTGCAGCTTGCTGATTCATATGATTGCAGGCTGGCGCCCTGCTGGCGAGCCCCCTCCACTGAAATTAAATCCACTCTCTTCAGTTATAAATTATAATGCTCTATAAACAACACTCCCACTGGGAACAGGGAGAGAGAGAGAGCTCTCTGCATAGTCCACTCACTGTTTAATGCTCTGCTCTTCTGCCACAAACAAGGACTGTATGTCTGCCACAGACAGCACTCTTGCTGTAATTTATATACTGTTTGATGTTGAGAGCAGAGAAAGGAAAGTAGAATTGTAATGCGAGTCAAAGAGGAAAAGAAGTTGGAAGTGGGTGAGCGTGCAAGAAAGAGGAAGGACGGAATACATTTTGCACACATATTTCATAGATACATCAACTGGATGTAGCTTTGCTGCCCCTTAGGAATTGTTCCCCCCCCAAAAATCTGGAATACCACTTAAAATAAATTAGATGTACATACTGCAGTGTGTGACGCCAGTATCATTCCATATCAATCAAGAGCCATCTCCACGGCTGAGACCTGAAGTCCATTATCACAGAGAATATAAAAACGTTAAAATGATAAGGATTTAACTAAAACTGACAGCAGCCCAGAAATTCGCAACCCGGGCTGACGTGTGTTTCCTGGAGTGGCGTGCCCACTGCGTCTCGATCCTATGGCCCACGAGGCACACGGCGCTGCCGGAGCGGAGCAAGATGCCCGAACCAGCGCAGCCTCACGCTTATTCCCAGCTTCTTGATCTGCGTTGGGTTAAGGGGGAACCATTCGGGCTGTTCTTCGTGCTTTTTATTTATTTTTAAATGAACACACAAGAAACACCCAACTGCTCTAAACACACACACAAATCAGACTTTTTCTTTCAACCAAGTGGATTAAAAAATGCCATTGAAAACATTTCTGCTGTGGGAAGGATGCAGATTCCAAGTAAAAAGTATATTATTATCTCTAAGAACAGCCTAGGTTACACAGCAGAGAGGGTACTGGGAAATACCCCATGGGCCAGTGAGAGCTTTGTCAGAAGCATAAACCGGTATGAATTTCAAAGCAGAACCCCCTAATTATTGCCATGGAAATTTCTATCTCAACTGTGAGGAGAATGACAGAGTATTCAAGCAAACAGCCATCAGGATTGAGATGTCCATCACTCCAGATTCTGAGGAAAGACTGCAAGTTAGAGATCTGACCGCTTGACCAAAAAAGCTTGCTTCTGCTAAACCAGCACACTGGTCTCAACATGATTTTTAAGAGTTGTTTAAGGAGGACATCGCTCCAATGCTTTTTTTTTTTTGTTAATAATACATTTTCTTCAATTGTCCCAGAACCCCACCACTACACCTTTTCTTCTTTTTATATTTTTTGAACTGAGCAGCTTTTAGATTTGAGGGAGGGAAGTAGGGTAGAAGTCTCCTTTACTGTGAGGTTGAACCCTTGTATGTCAAATCTGGCCTGGAGCAAATTTTCACAGCTGAATTATAAACCCTGTAAACAAGGTTTTATGATGGAAATGCTGACACAACCTTAATTACAAACAGCGTGAAGTGGGGGAGGCTCTGTAACACACACTCCTTTTCACTGCAAGTCCTCCAGCATGCCAAATCTGTCATCCAACGACAAGCAAGTTCTTCCCCTTAACGCTCAAGCTTTTGTATCAAATCTGGTTGCTCAATACCGTCCTCTAGAAAAGAAAAAAAACCCTTGATTTTGTAATAAAAGTATAATGTATAGCTTAAAAATAAATTAAATAAAGGAAACATTAAAAGATAAATGGAGCAGGATGCTCTATGGCTGAGGTAATTTGAGTGGAAAGGGAAGGAGGGAGTTTACATTAATAAATGATTAAAGGCCTTAACGAGGGCCTATCAGGTTGAACAGTGGAGCATACTTCTCCACCTCTCCTCCTTTCGTCCAGCTTTTTTACATTTGTTCTCAATGCTGATCAATATGGTTTTCATTTACTGATTTCCATAATGCCATATGTGATCTGCTAGCCTGACATAATGAAGGCAGAAAGAGAGCTGAAGTCATTTGAACGTTCTCGCTCGCATGTCTGTCGCCAATTTAGAAAATAAATATCTATTGAGAGTTAGAGTTTCCTCCTGTCTAGGAAGAGCACGTCAAGATTTGCATATGCAGATTGCAAAGCCTTTCTTCCTCCCAACTCCCCCCCTGCCTTTTTTTTTTATATATAGAGGAGAATGACGTGGAAGAATATGTTCCCCCATGTGTTTTAATGAGTATGTGTTCTTATAATGGAGAAG
This sequence comes from Aramus guarauna, assembly GCA_013400195.1. Lineage (NCBI taxonomy): Eukaryota > Metazoa > Chordata > Aves > Gruiformes > Aramidae > Aramus > Aramus guarauna. The sequence goes on from VXBL01008294.1 coordinate 184,971, forward strand.
AAATATTCTTAAAATTTAAAACAGAATGAGAGCTGGCTTCTCTTCTTCACTCTAGCTGGGACTTGCTTGGCATCCCAATGAAGGCAAAACTTTTCTGGCTGCTGAGTCACACCAACCCAAGGGATGACACTAGAGACAACATTAGTTTAAAAAAAAAAAAAAAAAAAAAAAAAAGAGAAAAAAGAGCATGGTCTATATTAAGCTACACGTATTTTTGACATACCATTGTCTTCACAAGCAGAGTCTAAATCAACACTGAAGAGACATCACACTTATAAACCGAGCTCTTTTGCCCCTCTCAGAAGCATGAATTATGCTTGATAGCAATGGCGTTACGTAAACGTTGTATCCGTTCACTGAAAAACACTAGAGTGGCAGGTACCTTCCGGAGGGTTGGAACTGGGGTTCCTGCTGCCTGTCAGACATTGCTGGCTTAGAACAGTGGAAGGGCCATAATAGAATCGTAAAAATGTAAATGGCTTACGACAGACAAGAGGCTGCAGCAGATTTATAGGTGTTTGGCAGCCAATTTACTTCTTTCTCAGTCAGATCTCATAGGAAAGGATGAAACTAGAGGTTTCTAGATACCTTCCTCTTTGGTTGCAGACACTTCCCATAGATGCCCAACTTTGTGATTTAATGAAATCTGTTTATAAAAAGTAAGCGACAGGTTAAATAATGCACTTCAGAGTGTCATTATTTGGGTGATTCCATCACGACCCAAATTCAGGATTCTTTACCAGACCAGAGAGATGTGATCTTTTGAATTGCACCATATACATTAGCACACAACATTTCCTGACTGCTGTGAATGGTGGCCAGCAACATACCGTGATGCTCCAGCTGGAGCACAGAGTTTTCTTTGCTGCAAAGGGAGGATTCTTCCCAGAAGTAGTTGTTGCTTTGACTATACAATATGAAAACAGCAAAACAAGACATGAAAAATTACAGTATGCATACGAAATTTAGGATTCAGGCTGCTGCTTTGGCTTTACTATTAAGCAAGTAAATGACACTGTAGTAGAAAGGTTTCAAAGCTTTGCCGGTCGCTCAGTTGAGCATCGAGCCATAAAAATATTATTTGAGTTGCTGTTAATAAAACTTGCAGTTCATTAAGGATATCTGACAGAGAGAAATTATGTAAATAGGGATTAGTGACTGGTGAGCAAGCTTTCTGCCATAAACAAACTTTCTTTGAGGTTCAAAAGAATTTAGTTAACAATTTAAAGATTCTTTCTCATTGTTTTCAGGCATTGCCAACTGCGCGTCTACAGGAAAAAAGCTTGAAAAAGCTGTACTTTGTACACATTTTCCAAGGTCCATAGATTGCTACAGATATAAAATATAACAGTGAAAAAAGCCACTGCTGAATTCTGAGAAAGGATGTCAAAATTAAAATACTCTGACGACATTGCTGGAATTCTAGAGGGAGACCCTTTATAAGTGAAAAGCAACATACAAACAGAAGTAGAAGAAATTTTTTTAATCACACTTTCGCATTTCTGTTTACCCAGTGTAACTAATGGTAAGGGATTTCAGCTTTGCAATTATGATATTGCATTGACCTAATTGGGTTTCTGGAGGGCTTCAGGGAATTCCGTGTTTAAAGACTTTGTTGCCACTAAATTAAGAAAGATTTAGAAGTATGGCAGTTTCAGAAAGGGACAAATGAACCTACTGATCCAGAGCTGGAAAAAATCAATTCTGGAATAAACTTGACTGCAAGCAGCAGAAATACAAAACCCGTGCCTTGAACTGTAAACTCCTCGCAGCAGTCTTACTGGGATTAATAAATCAGCGTCGTCGTGAGCCCAAAGAAGAGACGTGAAAGCTCTAATAATTGCCGTCTCCCGTCTAACAGCACGGAGCGAGCGCTGCCGCCCGCCAATCCACGGGCTGTGATTAACCTCCCGGCCAATTACAGCCTCATTGGCAAAGCAAACAAGGAATTATTGGCTGTTTAGTCGGGCTTTTCTTCTCCCGCTCTGTCCCCTGGTTCTCATTCCGGTTTTTTCTCCCCTTTTCCTGTTGGGCAAAAAACCCCACCAACCCCATGTGCAAACACCTGATATTCATCTGAGTCTCTGCAGTTGTACAGTCTTGTTAAATTGTTACCACCTTTTCCACAAGCAGTTTTGGCAATTAACCTCGTGGTCATACACTTCAAAGGAAACAACTGTTGAGTTTAACCTCCTTGAGCTACCACGGATTCCTTTATGATTTTTTCTTCAAACACTTTCATCCCCAACAAAAATGCAGACTGATAAGATTTGTGTTTATTTTGCCATTTTGTCAGTTTATTAAGATGACAAATATCCGGACCAGTTACCCCTATTTTGTGCTCCTCAAAGTAGATGCAGAGAGAAGCTCTCCTATGAATTCGCATTTCCGAGGCAGGGTACTCTGCTTGCTGGAATCCACGCGTTTGATACGTCCGACCCCTCCTTGCCCCCCTCTGCAAATCTCTCATATTTTTCTCACAATGCCTAAAAGCTCAGAAAACAGAAACTACAAGTAGAGTTAACGCTACGGACACGGGATGCCGTTAGAAACATAGATGGGTATTTTGTAAAATTCCACCATTACTGACAGGACTATTTTACACACGAAAGAGCTTAAAATTCCTCCCCCTTCAATTAGAATACCAGTTAGCGAGATGAGAATCTGTGTTAGTGCAAACTAAGTTAACTTTTCCTTCTGTCTAAACTTTTGACTACAACATATATTCATTTACCAGACTGTGCAGCTGCTCCTTAAGCAACTGGATAGCTAATGATAGGAAAGTACCAAAGCAAATACTACAGGAGCATGATCAAATTACTTGGAATGTTGTTCCCCCCCCCCCCCCCC
>VXBL01008294.1:189675-199675 GCA_013400195.1 Aramus guarauna
AAAAAAAGAGTACGGTATCTTCACAGGAAATTTAATTACACACAAGATCTTTTTTGTGCTCGGTTGCTACTGACAAAGCATGTGTTGAGGAGGGAAATACGGCTCTGCTCTGTACTGTTATTAGCAGCTCCTCCTTTAGAAAAATACAGTGTGGATATGGAAAGTACATTACATGTATGTCAAAATCAAGCTACCATTCTGGCAGTGAAACACTTTTTTTTTTCCTTCCCTTTTTTAAATCAGGAATGCATTTCTAAGATGTTTAACTAATGCAGCTTAACCTCACAGAACACATACACTAAACATTTCCCTCCCATTAAAATAATTAAGATGAATATGTACCATGGCTATTAAACTCTGTTTAATAACTTACTGAAATGGACTGTTGGTAAATCTTTGTATCACCGAGTCCCTAAAACCTTCCTGCCAAACGTGCCTCCTTGCTGCAGAGGCAGGCACATACAACTGGCCCAGTTAAAGCTGACAGATATGTTTTCCCTGATGGTAATGATCCCAACCACAGGCACATGATAACGCTCCAATTAGAAAGGCAGCATGTAAAACTTGTTCCTTCGATACATAAATTAACTCCAAACCTCTTTCTGTATCTCCTATATTAACAGGTAGAAAGTGTTTCATTACTTTTTTGAATGACTCTACCCCAATCTTAAAGCAAGAGTGTATAAATTGATATTAAAGTATGGTATTTTGAGAATGTTTCAAAGTAAGGTCAAACTCGTATTAAAAAACCTACCAGTGTAGGCTAAAATAACAGTCTGGCTGAGCAGCCTTCGGTGCATCTGGGTTCAATTACCCACTACATCCTTGCTATGTTTTCTACTAGCAAGAACAACGCAAGCAAGGCTTGGAGTTCACGAATAATGTCAAAGTTAGGTTACTCAGAAGAGGAATGAGATAAATCATCCAAATATCACACAGTCATATTGGCAGATAATTTTTTTCCCCCCCTTACTTCATCACTGAAAGCAGCACGATATTGCAGAACAACAAACAGAGGACACAAGTCCTCACCTCAAGAAGAAGGCTGAACTCAGGTGGAATGCTTGCTCTCTTACACGCACTCTAAAAGAGAAGGAGAAGCACACGCTAAAATGATGGGGGGAGGGAAGAGGCAAACCCCCAACCTAATACACAAGGCAAACAAACATGATTTACCACACTGTCGCCCTGACTGATTTCTTTTTTTTGGTGTTTGACCCTGGAACAAGGAGGCTGGATTAACATTCATTATTTGCATTCAACAAGCTGCTGCGTGGAGTAGGAACTGCTCCAGCACCAGCCTTCCCAAAAAAGAAAGTGGCTGTGACACTTGTTGAAATCTTGGCTCTCTCCTTTCTAACTAGCTCACCGGTGCCCAAAACTTAGATCAAATACAAGCGTCCTGTCTCTTGGTTTCATGTTGTCCAGCTAGTTAATGAGGATTTAAGAGCTGGGAGGGGTACGCGACGTACTGGAGCTCCCCCCAGCAGTGCCCTAGGTTAAGAGGATGCCAGACTGGGAGCAGCCCTCCTAAGGATCACAACGATATCGGGCTACCAGGCCCCATGCAAGTGGTGTGAGACAGAAGTTAGACTCCAACGTCAGAAGCTCTCCCAGGGAAAAGCTGCCACATCCCTGCACCGCACACCTCAACCTTTCTAACTGGTCCAAAGTTGTGAGATTGTACTCAGATCACGAGTAAAATCACAACAGTGCCTCTGTCTGCAAACATAGATGCTCCTCCAGGGAACGCGAAGGTTGTCATCTGCTTTCGTCAAGGCCCACGAGAAAGCAGTTGTCAATAAAGTTGCTCAAAATTATGCACGTTCTGGGAACACTGTCTAAAGTCTTTTTAAAGCACTGTGTTTAATTCTGAGCAGCTCTATACGAACCATGGTAAAAGCTAGCAATAAATCACCACCATCAAAAATGTGTTTGATTGGTACGAGGAGTTACTTTATCCATTCTTATCCAAATCCAAATTTGTTATTTTATCCAAATGTGTTACTAGTTTGCATCAAACTAGTAACACATTTGTAAAATGATAAATCAAGTTAAATTTAGAGGAAAAAGTGTCTTTTATCCAGACAGCATTTGTCTGAACATTTCCGAATTAGAACACAATGAGATTTTAAATCATGCAATATCCAAATGCCCCATTATATATATTTATTATAAATTCATACTACTGTAATGTACCTAATTATATAAGGTCATTTCTTATAGAAAAGCACTAGTATAAAAGTTTTATGCAAGAACAGTCTGGCTGTTTATTAATTTACTATCACAGATGAGAAGCCCTCCACTGATTGTTCCACGGACGTATGCAACACACTTCTGCATTCCAGAAAAGCAACCTGCCCAGCTTACAAAATATTAACCAGCAATCAGAATCATGGGCTGGACAGACCTCGAGGGTTAGTCCCTTCCTACACCTGCACATAAGCCACCGTCTCCCTCTCCCAGCACTTCCCTCCTCGTGCTTACCTGTTTCCCTGGAGACCGGCATTTACAACGAATGCTATAAATACACGGAGTAATTAGGCATCTTTTGAAGCAAACCTTCTAAGCCGTTTGCCAACTCAGGAACGTTCTAACTTCTGGACCAGAGAATGATCTTGGTTTATAAAGAACATGGATGCAGTCTGCAGATTTTGCTGACTTATCCTCCCACTGGCAACAAAGCTAAATATCACTGCAAGCCCCTAACGTACTCTAAAAAAGGAGAGATTTAAAACTTATTTCCAGAGGTAATTTTAAAAGCTACGTGCGCTACACTCACACACCTTAACTCGCTTCTGTTCCATCGGGGTCTTATCTTCTCACAATCTGCATTGCTAACGGCTAAGGGAAGGCCCTAAAAAGTCAGTTGATGGTGAAGGAACAGAGGCAGCAGCTGTTCAGAACCTCTGCTTGGCTTGTCCGCTTACTGCAAAGGCTGCGGGATTTACACAATTAGTTTTGCCAAGTTTTGGTGGAGATCTATCAACATCCAAAGAAGCAATTTAGACTTTGCTGAGCTCAAATTATCCCAGTGGCACCCAGCTATTAAACGGGGAGGTGCATTTGCTGTTTCCAAGGCAAGCAATCAAACTGGAGAGATACAGGTATGCATGTACACATGTATATAGATACAGTGACAACACTTTTTATCTCCAGTGGACTCTGTGTCATATCCTTTAGGGTTTTTTTTATTTCAGCTCTTTAGTCCTTGCATGTAAGGGCTTCAAGGCCCTTCCAAGCAGTGGCTTTAAATGATGAAATAGTATCTTCAGCAAAAACCCTAAGTATTTTGGGATGCATGTGATTGAGGATACCCATTTACCTCAACAGAATTTCAACTTCGCCAGGAACTGAGCCCTTCTCCAGCCAGTAAGGAGAACTCCTTTTACACATAGAACTTGGGTAAAACTTTGACAAGTTTGGTGTTAATGACACAGAGAATCAGCAGATTCATTTTTATTTTCTCCCTTCCCTTAGCATCCACCTGGTGCAGCGGTAAGTCAAATACAGTTTTGCTACAATAACTAAGGTATCATATACAAACAAGTACAGCCTTGCAGGGGAGAACAGTTTCCCCTCGGCCGCTTGTTGGAGCCCTGACAAGCACCACAAACAGGATGGACTTTTCAGTAAGTAACGTGGATCATCAGAACCGCGTTGGGTACGTTAACATAAAGCTGCTTACAAGGTACAGCTGACTGATGTCTGCTTTTATGGTTTGATCTTGCTCCACCTGAGTCTAATTCAAAATTTCCAAGTAAAATCATCCCTCACATAACACAAGGTAATTACACGCTGAGACACACCATGTATAAAAATCCAGAGCAATCACTCTTTTCCTACTGAACGTAGTGGGAAGAACTCTATACCATTGACAACGCGGGGGAAGAGATGAAGTCTTCTCTCACAAGACAGTTTTAATGCCTGCAGTAAACCTGTTTAAGGTTGAATTTACTTGCAGAATTTCAGTCCTTCACTTGCATGCTGGAATTGGGAGGTATAGCAGAAGGGGGGTCGTGGGGTTTTGCATCTTATGAAGAACAAAGGGGAGAACTTCAATACAACCCTGAAACAGACCTGCAGGCAGAATTGTCTTTTGTAAAAATTATATTCCTCTGACTACGATGTGTAAGTATCTGCTCTTATCTAATAAAAAGATCCTTTTGAAGTAAGTGGTTCAGTTGGCCTGTGCCAATGCCCGTGTTACTAACCCAGAAGAAAGGCCCGCTGAATACCGTATACAACCTTTGTCTCATCTGTATCACTTTGAACCATAAAAGCAGCAAGAGTAAAAATAGACAGGAAGCCAAGTGCTTAATACTGGACAGCGACTTTCTTTAAATCTCTTCTACTTTCTAATTAACTATAGTGAAGCTCCTATGTAACAGCAGTGTGTAGTAGGTGCCTTTCCTGCATCCAGAGATCGAGAAAATGCATTTGGGGCTCAGCGAATAAAAGTAATGCTTCGCCTGCAATTCTGGTTTCTTGCTTTATAGGATTATTTGTGAAAGGAGCCATAATTAAGGAAGGGGTTTGGGAGGATACCTAAAACCAATAGGAGATCTGCATAATTCCAGGTTATCACCCAGCAGAAAATTAGTGAAACATCACTTCTGTCCATTTGCACGTTATTTATTATAAAGATGCAAGCAAACACCACCATAAGTAAGAGTCCAAAGATTCTCTTTAGTTTTCTAAAAGATCAGGGATTTAGAAGTTATTTAGAAAATTCATTTTAAAAAAAATCATGTGTGCTTGAGCTGTGCCTAGTATAAATTTTTCAAAGCTTACGGTCAATTTTATGGTAAAAAGATGCAAGAGAAGCACTAAAACTAGTTCCTTAAAACAGATGTAAAGGATAGGTTTGTCTAAAATTTGGTCATCATTTCTTAAGTGGCCTCCTATTTTTTCAGTGTGCTGTAATTGTTGAGATGTCATTCACAGAACAGCAGCCATCATTCACTCTGATATTTATAAAGAATTCATAGCAGAAAACTCTTAAGATATTCTGCCATCATTCTGAAGCACGATGGATTTCATGATGGTCTTTCGGACAAGGTTTTGGGACAGTTAGGCACCTTATTTCCAATGGATTAAGGTGGTTTATTTTTAACCCTTGAGTTTCCTCTATCATCAGCCTTTAGGGATGTGAGATCCTTCAGCTCTGAGAGGCCTGTGAGTCCGAATGGACATCTGTGCATCCTTGCTTCCACACTTAAAGAGAGCGGTAACTGTTTGTCCAAAATCTCAAAGAGGCTACTGTTCTACTGTGCAACTCAAACATGAATCCAGGAGATGTTTCTTAATTCTGCAACATTTGAGAATACTTGCTTACATTTGCATAAGCACTACGTTGCCTAATAGAATTTTACCAAAAGGAATACAGATCAAGTAATCCTTGTTCTAGATTATCTTCCTGAAGAGTTCCTGCAGATTAAGTATATCCAGAATATTACACTACTGCATGCAGATCTAGCCATTCTAGAATTAGCAAAATTATTTTTAAACATTTTACATGCGATTATACATAATGAATAAATAAATACACATTTATGATGGAGAGATGTTACGGTTCAAAAAAGCAATACAACATCTTTCAGCTACCCTTTCTTAAAACCCTAATATGCTTGTGCATAAATAAAGCCCTTAGCTTGCTTGGATAGACTCTCACTGAGACGTGCCGATGGTGCTAATTCAGAGCAGAAAACGCTCTTATTCCAGGCCACTGCAGTGAAGTGACATTTACCTAATGCAGCTATAAATTTCCTGATAATTAGTGGGCAGCTGATGGTGATGCAATCTGACTAGTGCAGCAATGCCAGCCTCAAACTAGCTCTCCAACACCCACAAGTTAATCAGATTTAAACCCCAAAATTTCCAAAATTCTGCATCGTGCAATGGCTCAGAGACAAAGGCTGGTGCCACTAAGCTTACACCAGTTGCTGTGATCTTTTAATGTTCCAGACACTGTTGCTAACTAGCTCCCCTTTACACTCAACAATTTTTAATGTCAAATACTCATGTGACTTTTCATTTAGTGATACATAATCAACATTTCCTGAATTTTATATTATTGTGGAGTAAATTTAGATAAGTTCACAGTGCTAAAATTAGAGAATTTTGAGGCGTACACAACAGTATCTTCAAAAATAATTTTACTTCTAAACTTTACAAGCCTTTGAGATTCCCTTTGCTGGTTTTGAAAGTTTCCAATGTCATTTGGATCTTTCAAAGCTAAGTAGTTGAGCAATTATTTTAAAAGTCTGGCACCAAATCATATACAATCTTTCAGCTATTGTGAAGATCATGGTCCCCAATATTGCTTCATTCTGTGTCACTACCACACAAAATAATTCCGTTTGACAAAATGATAGTAAGGAACTTTAATTTTTGTTTTCTTTTTCAAACGTAATGCTGGAAAATGTTTACATTCTAATACTCTGGAAGCATAAGGCTGATTAAATAGTAGCTCTAGATGTCCTAGTACAGTAAGTTTATTTAAGACTGCAAGAACTACTATGGAAGTTGTAAGTAGATTCTCAGACAGAGAGAAAACACAGACCCATCCTTTAAAATACTTTCTCAAAACAATGTTTGACCTTTTAGGTGCATCATGAACGAGGCTAGTCAATCAGAGAAAACCCTTCTCCCTGTTCTCCTCTTAGATGAGCTGTTTCTTTAACACACTATTTTAGAAAGAAAAAGTACTTTTCTGCATGATACCTTAGAATATTGTTTTAAAGCAAACCCTAAGATAAAATTTTCTCAGAAAGTTAATTAACATTTGGAAAGTACCCTGAAATTCTCATTGAATGCAAAAGGTCATCCACACATTCCCACTGCTCAGGAAGTGTTCAGCTCACCTCTTGTTTCCTGAAGGAAGGGAAAGACGCCTTCTAGCAAAGCTGTAAGGATGGCCCAGGAGCGCTTCCCACATTCCCTAGTGCTCCCGGCTCTGCAGTGATCATCAGACTTACTCATCTGAGATGCAAAGTCACAGTCACAACTGCACTTTACTTTGGTTTTGCCTATGCTGTCCTGGGACCTTCCTTCAGCACATAGTGATTAACAGGTTACGCTATACCTGGAGGCTGGCAGCAAGAGGAATACCACAGGGGGGCTGTCCTGGGACCTTCCTCGTTAATGTCTTCTTCACTCACTCAGAAGAGACAACTGAGCATGCTCTTGTCACATTTAGAGATGACACCAAACTGGGAGGATGTGTCCAAGTGCTCCAGGGCTGACACTCAGGGGGGGTCTTGGAGGAACATGGTGAGATAAGCCTGGTGAAACTCAACAAGGCAAGCTCAAAGTCTTGCAGAGCCCCGCACAGCAACATGAGCGCCCGTTCAGAAACTGCTTGCCACACCGCGCCTGGCCAGGATGGAGAGAGCAAAAGTACACGGGGCATGCCAGCGCAGCTCTGTGCCAGTCACGGCTTCCTTAATAAATGCTCCTGTAGTGGATATCTCTCCTCTCGGGATCAAAGCATCCTCACGTGAACACAAATCTGACAAGAAAGTAACTGCAGAGATTGGGATGGCTTTTCATGGGCCTACTGAATCCCTGCACGCATAATACACAGACCAATAAAGTCAGGGCATGTTTTTCCACGTACTCAGCTTTTTAGTTCAGACGCTAATTATAGCCCACGCTGAAATTTAAAAATGGAAAACCCACAGGATTTAAAAAACTACAATAAGGTGAAATCATTATGTTTATTTTTGTTTTGAGTTCCTAGTTAATAGAAGTGTCGGACCATCTATATCCTACCCATATGCTTTTGAAATCTGTCTTTAGTTACGCATCCAACACTAGATAGGAACTTTCTGACCTCTCGGATTTAAAACTTGGTTGTAAGCATTACTTTTTGTCATTCTTTTTCCTTATTAAAAAGGGCAGTGCGGAAAAAAGATGATTAAAGATATCAAACAAACACCAAACCTCATGTGAGCAGACTGTTGGAAAATAAAGTACGATTTAATGACGTGAGAAATTAGATGAAACTGTCAAGTTTAAAGAATCTTAAAATGGTTAACAGGTCAAAACATAAAAACTTCTTTATGTATAGAGTGAATATAAAGGGAACATGGTAAGTATCTGCCAAGGGTTAATTGCAACCCTGCATGAAAAGCAGTTAACAAGTGAGAGTTAGAACACCCAGGAGGAAAAGAAAAATTTTTCCAGTGCCATGAGAAATAAACAACAAGGGGGAAATATTTCCTTTGGCCACTGTTACCTCCTCTCCAAAAGCTCAGAGGAGTAGTGGGAATGCCAAGGCCTGGTTTGCTCTTGACTCCCTCTGAAACATTTGTCTTCATTACCACTCTTTTTAATCAGGGCTCCTTCATGAGTGTTTCTGCTCAGCCCCCAAGGGGCAACTCTCGGCTGCGATAAATCAGCATCCATACCGCAAGTCACTAATCAGCACTCTCAGGGAAAGAATAACAGCGAAGTGCAGACCACTAAAGGCTTGGAGAAACCTGAAGGCTTAGTGGCCTCAAGGAAGAATGGCCTACATAAAAATAATAAGTCAGTGAACCATCACTACCTTCTAGGCTTAGCAGGACTTGCGTTGGGAGAAATTATTTAAAAGCCTCTTGCACACAAATTGTTCTCACTGTATAAAGGGTACTTTATTGATAAAGAGGAAACGCACTATCACCCTTGAGCTTGGTTCGACTAATTCAGTGTATTTCATGTCTACCTCCTACTAGAAAGCATTCAAGGAAACAAACTTGGTAACGGATACCTAGTGCTGCCATCCTACAATTTCTGGAGAAAAAGATCAGCAGATAATGAAATCTAATGAAGAGCAAAGGGAAATTTGTAGAAGATAACACATTCCCAAGACACCTCCTATATTATTGCAATGGAAGAGGAAAGTATTTTGTCTGTTCCTTTTTAAAAAAGGTTATTTATAAACACAGCTAAACAGATGTCATTTTAAAAGGAAAATATCTGCACAGGTTATCTGTACTCATGGCGATCTCCCTGCATCAGATCCCTTTAAAACTACTGCACGATGTTCCAACTGCAGAAACAATTAATATTTCAATAGTCATTATTATTCCTTAGAATTGTCCAAATTCCCAAGTCTGTGTCAATGCTTGCCAAACACATCACAGGAAAAAGCTGAATGCACACCCAAAACCCTTGTGCTTTTCCCCAAGTAGTTTGGATGCCAGTACCACTATGAAATAACTGTGAGCTGTAAAACCGTACTAAGTATTGGCATCCAAATTAGCAAACTAAGCATCCTCTCATCCAATAGCTGTTAAACAAAAATCCCAGAGCAAGGTTTTCCAAAACCACAATTGCAGCCATCCACAATTTTTTCCCTGTTAAGACTCATCTCTATGGCACCTGGAAACCTGGCCCATGTAGATAAAGTGATTAAGGCCATACGTGGAAAGATCACAGAAAAAAAAAGAAGAATCTTCCACTGTTCCCACTTCCAAAGCTCAAGAAGATCCAGAAATCACATCCATCCATCCAGCGAGCAGACTCCAGCACCAAAATTGAGCATTACTGTAGAAAAACCTTCTACGGTCCTAAACCAACAAAGCAGAATTATTTACTGTTGTCTACTTTTTAATTTTTTTTCAAGTTTTGGACTATGTAAATGGTAGAGCAGATTCAGTTATAGCTGGGAGGTAAAGAGCAGCACCTGCAAACACTTTTACATGGCTGAAATTTTGAGGTCTCTTGCATGCGCTTCACTGTTGGGTGTTCCTCTGGTGGGATGTACAGCCACAGCTAAGTCAGCCTCTGCATCTCGTACAATGGTAGTTTTAGCACAGCTTCGGATTCTGGGTTTAACTCCGATTTAAATTAAGGAAGGATAACAGTCCCGCGCTTTAGCAGCGGTAGGCTTCACTGCTTTGCAAGCGTCCCATTAGCAGAGGGCCTCTGTCAGTTATTAAGTGGCTTCTGCAGGACCCGGAGCAGCAGGACCCGCATCGCCTTGCACCTGGCCGCTGCCAAACCAGTCATA
>VXBL01008294.1:204675-249185 GCA_013400195.1 Aramus guarauna
GCGCAAGTATCGTAGATGCACACTTTATCCTACTTTTTGACAGGACAAAGCATTCCAACAGATTCCATAGGGCAGAATTTGTACCAGCCTCACTAAGAAACCCAGGTGCCTCTTTGAACCATAAAAGAAAAGATTTCGTTTAAAATCAAGAATTTCTGGTTGACATATTTCGCGTTCCTTTCCGATTTAAAACACCCTGCTATGAAAGCTACCAGTATTTAAAAGTGAAGAAAGAAAAGGGAATTTGCCCCATTTCTCCCCACTTTGCTATTGTCCCCTGTATCTATTTCCAGGAAGCCATATTCATTAGGGTTAATCTGCCTACTAAATGAATAAACAAAGGATTTCTCTGTCACTGAGAGGCCAGGTGAGCCGATATCATCTTCTAACACAGAAAATCAGCCGCACAAATACAGCTCAGGAAATTACCTGCTGCAATCCCACACCTGGGATCACTTGGCAAGTAGCTTAGAAATGTTGAGTAGATGACTGAAATCAAACTAATTTTTTTTTTTTTTAATGCAGATCTTCTATCAGCAGAAAAAAGACCTTTCTATAAAATGTGATGCCAAAAGGTCTCAAATGTCTTGGCTTACTACACTTACTAATATTTCTGAAAATTTCCTCATATGAGGAAAAAGTTTTACGGATTTGTACAATCAAAGTATAGTGCTTACTGACTAATGACAGTTACCTATGGCTGTCTCCAGCCACGCTGCTGAGCACTGTGAAAACATAAAAATTCACAAATTGCTGCTGTAAGAATCTAATGAAAGATACAGAAAAAAGGATCTAATTGAGCTGCCAGAAATACTGATGCAGAACCAGCACCAAGGACAATAACACAAACCTACGCACACAACTCATTGCACGGATATTGGAAGCACTGCTAGTTATCGCATTCCTGGTAGGCATCACGGCAGGCAAAGAGCTTCCGAAATGTCCTGTCCTGAAGGATGAGTTGCTTGTGTAGAAGCAAATACCAAGAGGTATGATGAGTACGAAGAGAGGTTGGGGGGAATTACCCAGAAAAACGAAGGTGAGATAAGAACAAGCATTCTAATGCTCAGATGGAAGCGTACGAACCTTACACGTGTTCTAGCAGAAGAGGAGCCGACACAGGGAGTGAGAACTATGGGAACTGCTGTGACAAAGGAGGGAGATAAGCTCAGCGGCTGTGATCAGGACCGATGGAGATGAGGGATAATGCTGAGTATCAAGGAAACAGGAATGGGAGAGGTTACAGGATTCAAGAACAGAAAGAAATCACGCCTGGATAGAAGCATGTAGCCATGAAAACCAAAGTTCACATCTCAGCAATGCTATGGAAGAAGAAAGGCCAGGATTTGAAGCTGGCCTGGATGAATGGTGCTCCCAAAGCTACACAGCAAAAGGCTCCTTTCCCTCCCGCAAACACGGATTCTTTTTGATGTTCCTTATACAGCGAGCAAGAAGAGATAAATTAAAATTGAGAACCTAGAGAGCTCTTTGATCCTGTTGCCTGGAAATATGTATAAGAATATTTTCTCCAGACGTACTTTTGCTATATATGGAAACCAAATGCTGACTAATCATATAAACCTTATGGTGCCTAAGCACAGCTGTAATCCGCAGCAGAACTTTGTCACAACGGCAAAGGAAAATGTGGAAAACTAAGAAATTAGCTGTGGTGCTGAGGAAGAGGAGAAAATGGTGATCAAAGGCACTGGAGGCCAGATTAGACAAGAGGGAAAGCTTCTAGCTGGTTAGCTTTTAAGATACAAGTGACATATTTATGACTTATTCTTGTATTACTGAACTTTAACAGTCCAAGTAATGATTATCCATTTTCCAAGTTTATAGAAAAATGATTCTATAGGAGACCTGCTGACTCAGGACAACGCTAATAGGATACAAAAGTCTGAATTTTGGTCTCTTGGTTTACAGATAGCACCAGTTGGTGGTGATGGAGCCAGAGCTGTTTATTGAGACATGCCATGCGTCTTGGTGGGGAACAGAGCCGCCAGCTGAAGAAGGGGAGGTGAGAGCTGTAACCTGTCTGTTTGGCCTTATGTTTCAGGCACGCACAGGGATGGGGCATGGACAGAAGCACATGGGTGGCATCGGCTCCATGGCCACTGCCGGGGACAGCACAGCTCAGCAGCAGTCGGGGCAGCCTGGGCTTCATTGCTCGAGTGTGGCTGGGGAATACGGGGACTTTTGTTTCTATGGTTAATCCTTATCCTCTGAAATTACACCACGATAATCTGAAGAAATGGAACCAATTTCCCTTTAAAAAGACAAAACATATGAAATTTGTACATTCTTAAAGGGATTTCAATTTATGGGAATGGGATTATATCGATCCCCAAACATCAAGATGGAACCTCTTGGAACTTTTTTTTTTTTTTTTTAACTTGCCTTCTTGGCTGCTATGACTCTGTGCTGGTGCTTTTATGTTAACAGACGTTTGTGGAAATACACAAATCCCTTTCACTAATGACTGAACATCAGGAGAGAATGCATCATATCAATAACCTACTTAAAAATGGGAGTAGCACTCCTGAGTAAATCAACCTCAAGATAAAACCTCTACAATGCTACTATTTTATGATTCTATTACCTTTCTATGATTCTATCTTTAAATCACTTCTTTTGGATCATATTCATTTAGTATACATTAATCATAACATGAGTGACCGCAGCATTTATGGAAATGACTCTATTGCACATGTGAAAATCTGGTGGTCTTCCCACAGCATGGTTTGGAAGTTCAGGTTATCTTGGTTACACCAGTCATCTGAGGAACACCTCGCCAACTTACCACTGGCATGTGACCACTTTACACTCGCTTTCCAGCGGCATATTAAAAATACCAGCTAAGTACTAGATAACTAATACAGATAATTGGTGTTCATTGTGAAATTTGAGTGTACAGCAATACATAATACAGAGTATTATCAGCATTTATTACTGGAGTTCATCGGGCACTTACTGAATCCCCAGTACAAGCAATGGGAGGAATACAAACTTGAAGAACAGCATCAGTTTTTGCTTTTCACTTATCTTAAAGTGCTCATCAGTATGGCATACCTAATTAATGCTTTCAATAGGTGTTAAAATTCCTATGCTGTAATGCAGTAAATGCATTATGAACAGGCAAAGGCAAGTGGCTATAGTTTAGAAGCACAAAGGTGAGATAATGGCCTTCCACATCACTGAACTGTCAACCTCATTTAGCATAAAGCATGGCATCTGGAGATTTCACATCATACAGCCGTTTAAAAATATATAGAATGTTAAATTAAATGACAAACACGGGACATGTCACCTTTTAGAGGCAGAAATGTAAAACCAAAGCATATGTTCTCCAACTCTATTTGCTTCAGGATCAGCAATATTTTTGTAACCTCATTAGTTCTTGTCTTGGTTTTAAACATGGAAGGATGGATATACAAGCAAGTTACAGGTCCTCCACGTGATATCCTCAATTATAAGTCAATCTCTACTAGCAAAATAAACGAAGAACTCTGGGTTTAACTCTTACAGAGATTCTAGGAGGCGAAGACAACAAGGAAAGATTTCCGCAAGCTGTTAGGGATGAAAACTACGCTGTATTTCGAGCTATGAATCCAAGAGGCCCATCTCAGTACCTAACTTTCAGATCCACATTTACAAACAAATCCTGTGGCCTCTACGCGTGCTGAACTCTCACCAACAACCACAGAAGTCCCGTACAGAAATGGGCCCAAGCTCAGCTACCCTGATCACGGGCCAGCCGATGTCTGCAAGCAGTTTATCTGTCTCTGTGTGGCATGGAGCCTAAGCTAACAAACCGTAGCTGGCTGCATGCAGAGCTAGCTGGGGTCTTGGCACCGCGGTCTTGTCACCGCTGTGGTGGGAGACTGCCGTGCTGAGACCGCCGGGCAGCTCTGCGGGGAGCCGGCCCACAGGTGGCACAGCCAGGGCCGAGGGGAAGGCAACAAACCCCACTCCCGAGCGTTGTCCAGGAATGTCCGCACGGTGCTGCGGCTCTTCCGCTACCCTCGACAGCCCAGCTCCCCCGTAACAGAGAGCAGACTGTACGCACACCCTCACCTGTGTTACAGGCTGCTGCCCCCGACATATCACTGTACTTTAGTCACATTACAGCACTTTAGAGCACGCGTTCAGCACTTCATGGCATGCACAATCTTTCACTGAAGTGTTATTAAAAGGCTATAACTAGGCCAATAAAGCGGAGTTTTATTTGTCCACTCATAGCAATGGGGAAGCAGTGCCTGCTGATGACATTAAACAAAACATCACACTCACAATTCAAATTCTTTTTCAGCTACCTGCTATATAAGCAGATGAGTTTAAAGTTGCCAACTTAACAATTATCAGGGTAGTCACGTCAGGGTATTCCATCAGAGAGAGCTGGCGTTCCTCTGCTCTCCCCTTCTCACCTCCCATTGGAAAGGATTTTATAGCATGAGGAATATTTGATACTGCCTAACGATCAACAATTAATAGTCTTCCTGAGCCCTGAGCCAGAGCATCTTTAAGCACATGGTTACACGTTCTCCTGAGAACCTGCTTCAGTAAGGAGGGATTCTCTTTCTTCGCAGGCACTGTGAGACTACCACAAACAGACCACAGTATAATTTTTTTTTGCAAGCCAGATTCCCAAAGTTTCAGTCACATGTTTCATTGGAGAGAAATGAAAAGGCATCAGCAAAACTTTGAAATAAAATCATGAAATAGTGAAGCGCTGCTTGCAGTTTAGCTTATTGTGCATGAAAGTTTAAACTTTGCTTTCAACTTTGGTTTTCCAAACATGCTGTCATTCACTATAATATGGTTTAAAAATAAGAGAAAGCAAAGATGAAATGTAAATGATTTAAATGCATGCATATGTTCTTTTGTAAAATGCATAATGCATCTGCAAGGTTTTTCCTCATATTTTGGACACAAATCAAGGGGGAAATGGTTCGCTTATGATATAGTGAATTTTTTATCTAACTTCAGTGGTAAAATGTACTTCCATGTAGCATTTCACTGTATACTGTTTGTTGCTGATGTTTTGGTGTTTTTTTTTGTGTTTTTTTTTTTTTTTTTTTTTTTTTTTAAAGCTTAGATAGGAACACCAAAACCAAAAGATTGACACAAAATTATTTCTTGTCTTCTCCAAATTCTTTCATGCCAACTTTCTTTTTGTTAAAAAATCCACTAGCAACACAGACAACTTTGTAGGTGATCTATGGTCAATTAGTAAATCTGACATTCAATCACAAATAAGTTCAGAGAATGTTATGCTTGCTTTTAAAGTATATTTTAAGCGATGGTCAAACAGTATAGCACACAGTGATTTGCTCAGCATTCATGCTGTAAACGATACAGGTGAAAGTCTGAAGAGTTACTTTACAATTACTGCAAATTCAGTTAATGAAAACTGTCCTGGTAGCAAAGAGCTAGCAAGATCCTTACAACAACAAAAGCTTCTGCTGCTTTTTTTCTATCCAGGCAAAAATAGGTACGCACTACATTTCCAGAGGCCTCCTTTCCCAGAGTGGTACTGTCAGAACTTTTTGTAGGCTCCTAACGTTAAAAAAGGCTACGAATTACGGAGTTTCCAGTTCCTGCACTGCGTTTCTCACATCAATGGCACCATAACTAGGAGCAAAGGAAAAGTAATGCAAAAGACAACAATCGAGCCAGTTACCAAAAGCAATTCTCAAACCCAACCAGATACTCAGGAACAAGCATTTGGCCTCTGCACCAAAGCCTTGCAAATTCTACGAATTACCCAGAAATACAGGTGGGCCGTACGCAGCCAGGGCCAGCTGCATCTGGGACAAAAGCCCAGGCAAGCAAGCGCGTGTAGGTCCCACTCTCTCTGAGCAGATGTGAGCTCAAGGGAAAGCAGCTGTGCTGGACGCCCCGATAGGTATTTCTACACAGCACACCCAGCACGAGAGGCACAAATGGTTGCCTGCTGTTGCTGGAGGGAAGCATCAGGCAGGAGAGACTTGGCAAGCCTGGGATTTCAGAAGAGGAGGGCCTGCACCCCGCTTGACCTGGGGACATGGGATTTTTGATAGGACTATTACAATCACAGAGCTTATAAAATATATTTGGAAAGGCTTTCGTGTTGGTTTTGGGATAGCATACGAAGGCCCCAGGAATCCACTCCGAGGCCTTAAACCTGTGGCCAAACTCCAGCAAAAACCATATGTTAGTCATATTACCACCTTTTTCTTTCCCCTGTTCCTGCTCCGTTGTAAGGGACCACGCCCCACGCAGTAAAGGAAAGACAGCCTCAGGGCAATAGAGGCTCATATACCACTTCTCTTATCTGGAGAAATCCTGTGCTAATGATGTGAATAATCCCATGTCTGCTTTCTGTCATTTACTGACTGCGACCTGCTTGTTTTCACCTTTACAAGAGGAATAGCACCAGAAGGTTTATGTACGCAAAGTACTTGGCTTTACTGCTCCTTCCAAGACTCTGCGTTCCCTTTGGAAGGCGGCGAGCCCCAGGCAGGCTGTCCCCAGCAGTGGTCAAGACCGTAAGAGATCTCCAATTTGCGGAGGCCAGAGGCACTGCCAGCGACTCCGTACTCGCACAGGAGAACTGGCCGAGGAGGAGGGTGACAAACAGGGGCTCCTCTCAGCCTGCGCTCCCCTTCCTGGCTGCTCTCCGGCACCGGCTTTGGCTTTTTGTAGCGCTCCACCCATAGCTAGAGCACTAACCAGCACCCAGTTTAGCTTTGGCGCTAATAAAAAGTGAAAGTTAAAAGCTATGCAAGCAGGAGATAAAGTGCTGTTAAAAACTGGCTGGGATCATGCCAGGGACAGAGTCCAAGGCAGGGGGAGGAGCCAAGACGACTACAGGCTGATGGGTATTTCACAGCATTGGATAATTAAGAAAAACAAAATATTTTCCATCTGTTTTTTTACCCCTTACGTCATTGAGGCAATAAAATATATACAAGTAACTACCAAGAGACTGTATTTCAACTCAGATATAAATATTTATTTCCCACGGAGAATATCCTTACCTCAGCAAGGAGAAGACAGGGAGAGGAGGCTGTGACTATAACACCCTCCAAGTATTAAACTCCACCTGAAAACAGACCAAGTGCCTGGCTATTTTACCATGGCAAATAGCTCAGTTTTACATGGTATACAACTGAACTCACACTTCCGCTCACTCATCCATATTACACTCTAATGAACAATAGCTAAAACCTGCTGATTTTGTATTAACAATGGTGAAAATAGGTGCACATGCTGAAATTACATTTAAAAGCTCCACACGTGAGGAGTGATGCTCTTGTTGAAAGCTATTTCAGTACAGATCCACATATGGTCTGTGTGGAGAGTTTGTGTAGAGTCTTTCCACCAGGAGCAGTGGGTTGGACCAGATAAACTCTGTAATAATGATGTTTGACGCTTCTTAATATTTCCAAAGCCACAAAAATTTGTTCTTTTGTAAGCTGCCACAGGTTTAATGTCTGATTTCACAGTAATGTATTGTTTTGTGGATAATACTTTATGTGTAGAACGAGGAAATATAAGTAAGAAGAAAATTAGTAATTTTAATGGAAAGTAATTTCTGGTATGACGCTGGTGGCCAACTTGCACACTGCATAGCTGTGCAGTAACCAGCGGCTTATCAGCTCCTTCCTCAGCTTCTCCTTCCCTTTTGTGCAGAGTGTTTTGATTTAAAATGTAGCACTGTTACCTCACTACTTGGAAAAAAAGCAAAAATTACAAACAAGCCACCATACTTATCTTTAAAAGCTATTTTTACCATCTAATGAAGAGAGGAATAAAAAAAATTAGGATTTACTATGAAACCAGGAGACATTGCTTAGCAGCTACCACACCACTTCCAACTGTCCTGGAAAAAAAAAAGCCAAAAAACATTCTTGGAGACTGCTTTGTGCTCAGTTTTACACCTCCAGATTTAATTGCTCTAAAGAGGCCATCACAGCCTCAGGTAGTTGCTGTGCTCTAGAGAGGTGCCCATCAAGCCTCCGTGGGTATTTTACTGGCAGGAGGAAGCTGAAAGGAAGAGTCCGCAGAGCCCTGAGGACAAGGGCTGATGCTCTGGAATAGTTTCTGAAAGCAGAGGAGGACAAGTTGGAGCATCTCAAGAGGACCAGAACCAGCAAGCAATCCTGATGATTAGAAACCTAGCATCTGTTGGAGACTACAGTCCAAAGTGGAGGAGACATACTTGAAACAAGAAATAATGAAGCATATGTAGAGGTTTTTCAAACCAGACATAGAAAATAGTGAGTAAATACTTTGAAGGATAGCCTGATTTAGTGAACTCATTAGAGTGTCTCTTACAAACTGGAAAACTGGTTCTAAATGAAAGCTTTCCCTGAAACAATACTGACTAAAATTCATTTGCAGATGGATGTTCAAATACTCTTCTTCTAACTTGCACCTCTAATACTATTATAAAAACATTTCAAACAGTCTAGATTAATAGATGAGCTTAGAATATATTACAAACATATATATAAAAAAAAAGATTTTTAAAATGATTCCTTTAAGGCACTGAATAAAAAGAGCAGATATGTCAATGAACATGCAAATAGCGTACGGTGTGTTATTTCTGTGCAATCTATAAAAACACAAGTACAGACACTGAGGTTTCTGGATCTCTTGTAAGTTTAACAGTAGCTAGGAGCTCTTAGATCTCAAGCTATAATAAATATTGTATCCTACAGGAGCCCATCGGGAATCTCAGCTCATGTGTTGTTCCACAGAAGATTGTGGTGTCAGATATGATTAGAATCAACACTTTCCACTTATTCGGAACTTTAAAGCCACCTACGCAGAACATTAGCAACAACTGCTAATGAAAAACAATTAAGGGGGGGCACACGACAATCTTATATTGAGAATGAGTTTGCGTTAGCTACTGATGTACAAAGCACCTATTGTGCATTTTGGATCCCTCCCCCAGTAACCAAACAGAAAGTGTTTATATGCTGAGACCAGACCATGCTCTAGCACACTGCTATTTTTCAGCTGACAAACCATTATACGAACTGAAGGTGGCTTCCCCAACTGAAAGTTGGTATGTAACACTTAAGCACTAAGATGCTCCACTGTCTGCATTAATGGACCACTGGTACATGCATCAAGCGGGTTGTGTGACACGAGAACAACTGTCTTTGAGCAACAGCAGACAGCACCGATGACCATTAACGTGGCCCCCGGAGGCCTCACTGCAACTTATCTTCATATATGAAGAAAAATCCCATTACCTTGTATTTGGTTATTATGTTGGTTAGGTCACAGTTATGCTTTCATCTAGCTATGACTCCAACATGAAAATTGCTGGGTTTATTGTTTGTCAAAGTCTACTATGAACTATAAAAACCTGTATTAGCAAGATGAACAAGGTGATCAGCCTTCGGGGGATTCAGCACCTCAAGTAACTTAAGTTGCTTGAAGTCAAATTTCACCTGACACAGCAGTGTCTAGAAACTGCTGATTTTTGATTTTCAGTTGCATGTGTGAAACTAATTTGCATGTCACACTTTTTTTTAAAGTCAATGAACACTTACATGTCAAAGCACAACCACTGTACAAGAGGTGAATTGCTTCAATTACTATGATCCTCCTCAGCTGAACCAAAGGCAAACTGGGCTGAGGAGTAAGGGTTTCCTCTGTCACTAGCAGGGTAACAGCTACCCCACATCACTATGTTATGCTGCACAGAGTGAGTTCTGACGAACTAACCTACCCACAGTCATCACAGGGAGGCAAAAATTAATCAGCATAGAGCAATTCTGCCGCTGTTCAGTCACTGTTCCCATGCTTGTCCTCTCCAGTATACTTCTCCTGCCTACAGAAAACACCCACCAGTGTTTCAAGACATTAATGCTATTCCATGTATCCCTGCAGCTGAGTCTTTTCCCAAGCCAGGCAATGATCCAGCAGCAAGTGCCCAGCCAGTAGTGTCAGGTCATTTTAATTTCTCTTCACATCTCCATAGTCTATAGGGCATAGCTGCTTCTAGATGTAATCATGTATACTGCATTGGCATCTTGGAGGCTGCTGAAGCCAGTTCTGTCTTAAGGCTCTCTTCAAAAATCATCAGATAACATTTTCTCAAATTAGATTAAATAAATCAAGTTGAAAAAAATTCTAAGTATGAGAATTTTGTATTATGCAGCTCACATACACACACACATTTAGCAAGACAGACAAACGGGATGGAGAGAGCCTGAGTGCATGCAAGCATGTGCTATTGCACCAAGAACACAAAAAAACCCTGAGTATATCCCACACACTATCACTAATCTAGGAATAATACATAAAATGCTTTTCAAATAGGTAACATAATAAGTGTTTTAAATAGATATGATATTAACAGAATTGGCTCAGAAGTTATTCCAGGAAAGAAGCAGAACTTAAACTCATTTAAATTTAAGCTGACATAATGCAGAAGCACAAACCAAGCAGTGCTGGGTATGTGGTTTTGCTGTTATTAGCAGGTGATGCCCTCCAAGAACTGCTTGTTATATGACCATTATTAAAACCTCTCGATTGCTGCGAAGAATAGACCAAGGGCCAAATCTCTTCCTTGGCTTCAAAGCTCAGCATTATACTTGGAGGATCTGAGTGCAATCTCTATCTGCAACAACAAACTACCTTTATACCATCCAGGTAATTACAGGTTCAGGTCAAGGACTCCAGACCATATTGATTACATCTCTCTGCAATAAGGACCCTCCAGCGCTGGCCGGCTCCACTCAAGCAGGGCAGCTCAAGTATCCGTGACGCCGGGGCTCCCCGGGCCCTACCAGCACCCGTAACAGGAAACCAGCGACCGCTCGGCCTGTCAGTTCTTGCCTGTGGCAATAAGGACAGCCTGGGAATTCATAATGTTGGTGACTTCATCTGCCAGCTGCATTCACACATCTTTACTACCTGAATAACTGATCTCCGCTACTCCAAGGCAGCACTTTCTGGCATACAGCATTTGGGAATAAATATTTGATCGCGCATACAACAGAAAAGAGCTCAGATGGTTTAAGGTGTGACAGCAGAAGTGTTTATTAAATTCCAAGCAAGAGCATTGCTGGACAGTAAAAATTTGTCCCATGGTCCCTATCTCACAGGTGTGGAGATGAACAATAAGAGATCCTTTACAGGCAGAGGGGAGGCAACCTCCCTCCCCCACAAAACCCAGGTCAGTTCTTCTGTTCGTTAACCCCTCTGCAGGCAACAAGCTATCTGTCCACGACCAGCCAGTCGCACACAAAAGAAAGGGAAGTACTAAATTACAAGCCAATTGTAAGTAGGCATTGATTGAAGTAACCAGAAGAGAGCTTAGTATTGTCAGAATTTCACACAAGAGTAATAAACAATCTTCATTAAAAAATGATGCCTGCATCCCCAAGAAGCGCAGCACATGCCAGGTTTCAGAAAAGAACAAAAAGGTTCCCCCTGCCCCACCCACTCCTGAAGAGAAAAAAAAATGCTCATGATCTTTTTTTCTTTTACAGTTTAATCTTATTCACTAAAATCCTTCCCCCTCTAACTTCTGTATTTGTCCTAAGGAAGAAAGAAATGGACATCTCCTCCAAGTAGGAAAGGAAAAGGCTGATGCAAAACTTCTTAGTCAACACTTTCCTACTCCACTGACAATGCAACAAAATCATTACCTGACTGACGGGTAAGAGTCAAAACCTCTTTGTATGAGGGAATAAACAAGGCTTTTCATAAACACACAGAGAAATGCACACTTTTAACTGAGCAGGACTGAATTAACAGCTATGACTGAGCGTACCCGAGTACCTGAGCCCTTCAACACGTTTCTTCCGGTTTTAGGGAAATGCTGGCCCTTTACAGACTCAATGCAGCTGTGCAAGCAAATTTACTGTGATCAGGAACTGCTGCAAAAGCCTTTCTCTAGAGATTTTCTATTTCTGAAAGCTCAGAGCTGTTGTTCCATACAAATATCCTTACTACACCCTTTAATTTCTGCACAATTTATTAGTAGTAGAGTTATATCAAGTTTGATTTTCAGGTATGTAACATATATGACATGCAGCATTCATCCACAGGTTATAGTATAAAAATTCAGAAAGGTGCCTGGAAATATTCAAATTACACATCTCACCTATGCTCAGATTTTCTCCATTAGTCTCCATCATTCTGTTGATAGCCTCAGCCAGCCAAAAATCCAATCTAAAGCTAGTCACATCAAAGAAAGGAAGGCCATTCAATGTATATAGGTAATGTAAAGTTTTCAAGTCAAGCCTGTAGAGTGGCCTTCTGAAATAGAGCCAGCTCATTCTGCAAGATTATTTTTTTTTTTTTGTCACACTACAGATTTCTGTCTCAGGCTTGGTTGGTTTGGTTGTGTCAAGAGCATGACCTTCAGCTGCAGCATCTCCTGCAGACAGGGCACTTGTAAGGTTTCTCTTCCTTCTCTGGTACCTAAAAGTCTCAAGTGTACCCTGACTTAGTAAGAGCTACCCCACCTTTGTGAAGCCCCGTGCAACCAGCCTCAGTACTCCTTTGGAAGGATGGACACACAGACACACAAGTACACACGCCTGCTTGCTACGTACAGTATTTGCTCTGTGTACAGTAGCGGTTCTTCTGCTGTATTATTATGAAAGGCTTCCTGCTTTATACAGCTTTAAACTCAGGGCTGTCCCTTTAACATCTCTAACTGCCAATCTGGAATAGCATCTGGAATTGCAGTGCATTTAATCCTGCAGGGTATATTCTCTCTCTGATGCATATAACTAAAATGTGTGCATGGAGGTACAAATGTCCAGTAGCTTTAGGTAACTACATTTATGCAAACTTTTCTTAAGGATTCAATTTTAAAAAAAAGCAACAAAACCCAAAAATATTGTCATTAGTATACCATAGTTTGACAAACACATGAAAATCATGATAAAAAAAAATTACACAAATGTCTTATTAAATGCAACACCAACGGGGGAGAAGGAAGCAAGCTACCAAGAACGGCAGAAGAATAATGGATGATGATAAACATGTACTTGAAATCTTTTGATAGAAAGAACAAGCGATGGAGTTAGATAAGAGGAGGCGCCACACTGGTTGTATCTCTAAGCAACAGGCAATCAAACAGCCAGATAAGCATCTTCATAAAGTGCAACAGTCTCGAATGCATGGATCATAACTGAAGAATCACTTCCTGGTTCAGCTTAGGTAGTAAAAATTTATGACCTACTTAAAAAAAAATAAAAATCCTTCAAACCTAAACCCGTATTTTCCAATAAATTTGTTTTCCATAAAGTATGTAAGCCATTTAGGGCATGCCTTGGTAATAGCAGGAAATGAGAATACTTACAGTAGTGGACTATAACACAAAAAATGCAATGTTGTACACAAACAGCATTTCAAATAAAATCTTTAGATTCAGAGCTGAGCTTAATGTAATTGTCTGCACATCTCAAAGGTGGGAAGAAAGGAAGGTAAGCATAAAATACTCTTACTCCCTTCGCTGGGCCGCGTAACAAAAACAGCACATCTCAAAAAACAGTGCATGTTTTTTCCTTGTGTCTCCTTTACGCTGTAGCAGAATTCACACCCCTATACCATCACACATAATCTGGCATATTTACCCTAAATTCAGACAAATAATTTCTGCATGGGAAAGGATGAGGATCAGGCAATACGAAAACTGCAAATAGCTGGTAAAGTCCCTGAATCAAAAAATCAATTCAAATCCAAACTGTCCAGCAGTGAAGTTAAATAAAATACTGCTATCAGCATGTCCCTAACAAAATCCATGTATTGTTTATAAGAAACTTATGAGGTGTTATAACAAAACTGAGTCACCGCCGTACAGTAAATATATTTTCAGTGTCATAACAATGTATACAATTGACTTTGGCAATTTTAATATGGACACACATGTTAAAGGCATTACCAACAGAGCTTCATCACATTCACATGAGCCATTTCTTATTAAGGCCTCATCCACACTTCAGGAAAGGTTGTTCAGCATAGAAGAGGGACAGTCCTACGCACTTCGTTGTTTCTATTGTAGCCAGAATAACGCAATTTTAGAATGCGTTATGGTTACAGAATGGTTATATTTCAGAATTATGACACATCCCTGCTATAGGTAACGGCACTGGTCTGTTCATACACAACAGGGAAAAAACCCCACCCTAGTAACAGATATCTTTATCTGTATCAGCTGGCGCAGTCAGGCTGATAACGAAGAACAGCTACACCATTAATCACCCTGAATCTGAAGTGTCAGATACACAGACAGAAGCACTCCTATGACTGAAGCTTGTAACCTTTTAGGGGTAATAAGCACAGATGAACTAGTCCAAAAAATCATAACTGATGCATTTATGTTTTCTTATGCATCAAACAGTTATTTTCAGAATTACTTTGTCATGTAGTAAAACAAATAAAATTCCCTTTAGACAAACATCTGATGCTGGATATTTAATCTCAACAGGAATTAATTTAACAAGTTTTAAATATGTGAAAATGGAATTTATAATGACAATCCTCAATATCCAAAGTAAATGTAGTTATTATTGAACTCAGTTACAAACACATCTAAGAAATATCCTGTAATACTCAAATAAATTAATTTGGCAAACAATGCAATATCTTGGAATCAGAATTTATATCAATAGCAAACAGAGTCTGGAACAGGAGCTTTTATTTTAACTCTCTTTACAACAACCTTCAGAAACCAGTTTCTGTATGCGTTACAGTCTCTTTTTTACAGTTTAACCTCAATCCAATCAGCAGTCTCCAGGGATTTTCAAATCGCTAAAGATTAAAATCCTCTCTGACTTGACTGTTTGACTAATGCTGTGTGTTTAATAATTCTACTTGTGAGAGATTTTAGTTGACAAAATCCTGCTGCGTGGACCCTTCAGACGCTATACAGCTGTACTAGAATATAAAGCTCTGCTGTCCTTGTTTCTTTATACAGACTATACCCCACCACTGAGGAAAAGAAAATACAACTTTAGAGTACATATATTACTATGTTGATATTAACATAACCACTGTAGTATTAAATTTACACAGTCTTTTAGAGCAGAGTAGTGAAAATGTGCCTATTACACAAACATTAGATAAACTATCCCGTTGTCTTGACTGTTCACAGAAATCAATTACATTTATGATTACATTTCAATGAAAGCTATTTTATAAATGAGATGGAACTGTAATATTCTATGCTTTAGGCATTCATTAATAAAAGCATTTCAGTGTTAGCATTTGCAAATGTTCTGCTTTTTAGTTTAGGCAATTTTTAGCATTCTATAGCTCATGTTAAACTTAATGTAAATATTGTGTTCATATCTTACTGCAATGCCATGACTTCAGATTTGAGTGGTAAGAAGAAGAAAAAAAAAAAAAAGTCATCATTATGGTAGCTTTCAGTAAGTATTTGTGTAAGACAGCACTTACCCTATTGTTCAGCTGAAAATCAGGATATCCTTTTAAGTATATGGCAATGGTTAGTAAACATGTTACCAGACAAAAAGAGATGAGATTGATGAATGCTGCGAATATCAAAGAAAACATGACATCAACATGTTTCTACCTGAGGTAGCATCAATCACTGTCGAAACTCCTCTGCGGTCAGAAACTGGACGCGACGACCCTGGCATGCTAACAGGTTCTGAACGAACAGGCTGGATCCTACAGAACAAGTTATAGTTACCACCTGTGTCAAAAAGCATTGCTCCTTAATTGCTGTAATTAAATCACAAACTTGAATCAGCTGAACCAATTAAACAACTATTTAAATATAAATCAGGCAGCTGTTGAAAACTTTTTGTTTTCCTTTCCTTTGCAGAGCCAAGATCTGGATGTTCCATCCAGAGGCAGACTGAGACTCTACACAAAGTCAGTATCCCCAAACTCTCAGAAAGCCTCAAAAGAAAAAGCTCACCCTACCCAAACCAGTTAAAAAGCCTCTGTTGCCCTCCTGAACAGCACCCCTTTCTTTGTCAGTTTAGGAGAAAAAACACATTTGTAATTGTCCACTCCTTTTGTAACATAAAACTATATTTTTAATTTTTTTACATTTCTTCTTTCTTTCTGCACGTGTATATGTATATACAATAAAAAAAAGTATTTGACAGCTATACCCTTACTTGTGGGAGTAATTACATGCAAGGAGAAATCACACATTTCAAAACCATGTAGTTTCAATCCAAGGACAATCTGCCCAGTTTTAATGGGATTAGTCATATTACCCATCTCTCTTGTCTTACTCATAGGAGTTTCAGACAGAGGCCCAAACAATCCAAGTCCATACCACAGAACTTTGGACTTCAAATCACATGCAGAGTCAGAAGCATGGAAACTCGTTAAATCTTGAGAGTTACCGGACAGGACACAGAAACACATGGTGCAGAAAGCACTTCTACAAAATGACTTGCTATCAGTAAATATAAACCCGCATTTACCTTCACTCTCCTTCCCTCCCTTCCTGAGGCCCACCCCTTGCCCCCAATTCCAAGTCAGCCAATGTCCAAAACCAGATGAATTAAATACATGAAAAAGAATCACAAGGAAGGAAGCAAAGGAAAAAAAAAAACAGGGAGGGGAAAAATCATTCCAGAAGTTCACTTACTGTTCCAACACACTGACCGCTTCACAGTCAGCATCTAAATCTATGGCATAAAGCTCCCACTCACATCTGAGAAAATGAATTTATTAAGCAATGCAGAAACTGTGAAAGCCAAGATGTCGCTGAGCAAGGCCACCGGCCTTTGCACTGTCTTTCCCTGCCATTTGCACAAGAAGGGACAGCAGAAAGGAATCTAAGCTGCTTGCCCTGGATTTTTATTGCTGTCGAGCCTCATGCTCTTCTAAGACTTTCATCAGGACAAGCTTGATGAAGACTATTACAGGTTCTACACAGATGGCCTCATTTAAGCATGAGGCAAGTTATTCACACAACAAATGCGAAACAGCTTGGAAATTGATTTTATTTTTACCTGAGACTGTTGAGATCAAGATCATCTGTGTCAAAGTCCAGAAGAGGCTGCGGGGTATCGCTCGGACCATGTGACTGCAGCACTGAGGAACTGGATGAGATGACGGTTGTTTGGCCTGAGGGATGGATCGTTTTGAACTGGAACTGTGGGCCCATCCAGAGGCGTCGATGCGGCCCAGTGTGAGTCACTATTTCGACCTGTGGGAGACGGGGAAATGCTTAACAAAAACCTGCAATATACCGAATGGTTCCTCCAATGCACCGCACCCCCAGAATCCTGCTGTTCTCACACAAAACAAGTGTGCTGTGCCATCAGTTTGGAGGAACACAAGGGAAGATTCGAAATGCCTTTGCTAGAGAGCAATGCTGTAGCCAAAGCCAAGAGATTCTTGTGGAGCCCCAAAAGCCCTTGAACCACCG
This sequence comes from Aramus guarauna, assembly GCA_013400195.1. NCBI lineage: Eukaryota > Metazoa > Chordata > Aves > Gruiformes > Aramidae > Aramus > Aramus guarauna. The sequence goes on from VXBL01008294.1 coordinate 222,062, forward strand.
GGCTGAGGACTACTGCACCCCGGTTCTGAAACTGTTCTGAAGATCGACACTCCACCCTGGCTATCACTTCACCTGACCCTGTTCATTCCTCCCCTTGCCATCCTGAAATACACGCTACAGCTTGAACGCTAAAAAACTACCTTTATTGTGGCAACCAACAGGGGAGCACACTTCCATCTGCACCTACACAGAGTAGACAGAGGAACTGAGAAAGTCTCCCTCCCCCCGATAACCTCGATCCTGACCAGGTCAATGGATGCACTTTTTAAAAGCAAGCTGTTACAGCTTTGTTACGGCTGCTTTCTAAAAGTTCACACATTCAACAGCGCTGCTTCACATGTATACAGTGCAGACTGTATTTCAAATCAAAGCTCATAATTACTGTTGGCATATCTGAGGATACCGCTGGCAGAGACCATCTTGCTGGAAAGCAACAGGATTTGTAACGGAGAGCGATGTGAAGTGCGCAGAGACACCCAGCAGCCCAGGTCATGCTTGTTACTATGCAGATGTAACATAAATGTGTGTGCAACGCACGGAGCTTAGAAGGGCAACTACAAACACATATATATTTCTTTAACCCAGATTCCGACGATTAAAACAAAAGTAAAGGTGTTTGCTTGCAATGAACAACTGCAAGTGTATTATGTAATAGGTGTATGTGAGATACGTGTCTGTACGTATGGTAATGTGTAGACACACACAGACACACAGGAGCTTCTCAGTTCCACGCCTACTTCCAAAAGGCAGAGAGAATACAGATGGTGTGTCTAACAAAAAAATAATTTCAAATATTCAGATTTTCCTCCAGCGAGAGTCTAAACATGAACTTTCAAAAAAATAATGTATGTCAGTAAATGAAGCATCCAAAATATTTTTAAAATGTCTTTTCATGTGGATAACTATCAACTGGATGAGTATCAATTCTGGCAAACTTTTAAATAAGCCAACTACAGGAATGCAAACAACCACGAAAATGTAAGATGGTAACATTGCTGGAAACTTACATGATCAAGCAAATCAGGCCTTGTAAATAAAAGTGTGAACAAAGCATGTCTTCTGTAATACAATTTTAAAAATCAAAAAGAGCCTTTAAAGATCAGAAAAAGGAAATATGAAATGAAAATATAATGCTCTGGTGAGCTCATACTTTTAAGATGACAAAAATAGACTATTAAATTCCTATCAACTTCTGCTAAAACAATGATCAGCCTCACAGCAAAAATGCAATTTAGTGAGGAAATTAATGAAAATACATTTTGGTATATATATGACATAGACGTGTACTAGTAGCAATTCTTAACTATTTGAGAAGCAATTTTAAACCCTGGATAATGCTGTTGCAAGTTCTCTGCTAACGTGAGACGACAAATGCACAGCCTATTTAGCACTATTTCCATCTTTGCATTTATCTTAGTGTAACTCAGATTGACTATAGACGTTTGAGGCAAGTAGCTTTTATGTAGCAGTGTAAATTAGGCCACAGATAAAGTAATCTGTATATTTTAAGCTTGAAACCATCAGTGTCACAGAGCCGAGAGGTAAACAGATGCCTTTGCAATTTTACTGAGGCTACGGCCAGATGTTCCTATTCACTCTCCTGTTGTGTGCAGGACAAACATATTGTATCTACTTCACACTGACAGCACACATTACCCACTGTTCTAATTGAAAAGTTGAAGTGAAGGGCAGTGTTTTTTCACTGCATGCTGTTACTGTTGATAACAACACTTTAATTTTGAAAAACATACTTGCACTTTAGGCTTAATCTGAAGTGGCTTGCTTAGAGAATGCTAGCATCTTTGCGCTCAAAAGAGCTATCATCACTCTTTTCACTTAGCAAAAATTAAACATTCCGGAAGCATTCTCTGAATTATCTGTGTTCCGTGACATCACTTGGGATTTTTTTTTTCTTATAAATATATTTACTCTTCTAGAGGGATAGATGTGATGAAGTTGAAGCAGTCTTAAGTTCCTTTGACATTTTATATCTTCCCAGAATTAGTAATAAACCAACTCTCTTTTTCCTGAGCTTGCCCACTATACCAGAAAGTCACCAGAAGAGTAAAACAAACTATCCAAAGAGTACCAGAGAGGATAGGTGGAAAAATACGGGTGAAATCTTGGCCCCAATGAGCTCAGTGATAAAATTCCTGTTGACAACACTGATTGAGTAGTTTCACTATCTTTATGCTCTGACAAATTAGAGACAGCATAAGCAAATAAGATACATCAATGCGGAGCCACATCTGACAACTTAGGCCAGGTAAGTGGATTCACGTGAATAGTTTCCCCAATGAATGGTGTTCCCAGACAGGTATGTGTGGAAACCTAACTTCTCATTTTAGGTAAATGCTGTGTGTGATTTATTTACCAGTGGGAGAAGCAAATCACATCCATGAATATTTCATATTTGTGCCATACACCCCAGCAACACATATAATGCATTACTCCCATAACAACATTGTTCTTAAACCAGAGGAAACCCACCTCATTTGTCAGTTTGAATTCCATGTATCAGGTACCCTGTAATTGCTTTGGTAAATCCAGAGCATTTGTAATTCTTATTTATTTATTTAACTCTAACCTTTTATTTCTTACAGGAACTAATTGTCAGTGTATTATTCATGACCTACATTCTTAAACTAAAGTTATGTTTTGAGCCAAATAGTCAAGTATGTACTGAGTTCTTAAAGAGAAGCTTCATTGACTGAAGCAAAGCAATAAAACTATAAAGATTTAACCTCATATAAAAATGTTCCACCAAGCAGGATCATTTTAAAGCACTATAGTATTTGTATCTAGCTATAACTCAGGAATTATCAGCAGGGAATGCAGTAACTGATAAACAGAAGGAGAAGGAAATAAACCAGTTAATCTACCACTTTTATGATAAAATGCAGTAAGTATAGCACAGTCACCACTGAAAAGGCATCACCATTTTGCCAAGCCAGCTTCCTTTATCCATGTCTGAAAAGGCCCACGTCAGGAGAAAAAGGTAGAGAGGCAACTTTCTGTGCCAATTTAAACTTCCTACTTCATCCTCAACTTCCCAAGGATGTGATGGTGGGGGCTTTATATGGTTTTTAATATAGCTTGTATAGTTTGTATAAAACATAAAGACCATCAAATTCACACCATGTTAAGTCACGAGTGAAGTCGGTTTTACACACAGCGATGCCCACGGCCTACAGGAAGCTTACTTTCCATTTTGAGGAAAGTTGTGAATTTTCCTTCCAGTGGATGCTGTTACTGTTTCACTCCTGAACTGGAATACCCTCAAAAAGCATACCTGTGAAAGCCACTCTTCGTCTTCTTGCCCGCTGTGGTCAGATGCTAAGCTGTCGTATGACTCGTGTCGAGTGATCGGTCCAGGGCTCCCTGGTGGAACCACTGAAAAAACCCAGAAAATAAAAAAATCAGATTTACTGTTAAATGATTTTTTAAAAAAAGCTTTTTCAGTCAATTATTGGTACAGCAATGTATGTATTTTCCTTAATCTGTGACAATAAGTTGGAGCACAGAAAGAGCTCAAATATTGACATCAAAAGTGATGAAAAGATTTCTGTTCTTTGACTTGAATGTATACATTCAGCTGCTACGATAACCCATTTGGCTCTTCCTCTTTTAACTTTAAGTACTTAATGAACATACAGACCAGCCCAATACAGATGACAACCATCTGTCTTGAGGAATTTAACACAGAAATGCCGCTGTCAATGACGTCAGCCTTTTCTACAAACTTTTCAGAATCTGAACTATGCTAAAGTGCACTGACACAAGCTATCCTGAGGCACTGGTACATGTACTGACTTTGAATGCAGAATACTTCCAAGGCTTCACGAACTGAATTATCATTTTGACATTAATATAGTTAATTTAAAGCTGGCTTCACAAAGGACTTGATTTTTAGGATGTGACTTCTTTTGCAATTTGATTGGAAGTGCTTCATTATCATCTTAGTGTCACCTTTTCATTACAGTAGCAACAATATATTCCTTAAGAATTCCTTAAGAATCTGTAACAAACCAGAGTTTGATATTTAGTTTGCTACAAACACTAAATACTGAGATTATTTCACTGGACTGCAAAATACCAGAAATTCTGTATTCAAGTGTGGCATTGCATTGTAGTAATACTGTAATACTGTATAATAATTTTGGACAGATAAGAAAAACCACTTTTTTCCAGCTGCAGGTGACACTGATAACTAGAAAGATATCTTAGTTCAAGCTGAAGGACAAATTCCTCCGTGGTTATTAAAAACAACAGTCCAGACACAACCTCCAACCTCCCGGATGTTGGAGCGTCTGCTTCCAGAGATCCGGAGCTGGGTAAATTTTTGGTTTGACTCAACATCAGATCTGTCCGCAGTTCTCATCAGCAAACCTTTTCTTGACAGCACCATGAAAATCTTACATAACTATAACTGCTTAAATACTTAAGTCTCGTAGTTTTCAAAAGACTGGTGCAAACAAATAACCTCAATTCACAAAGCAAAACCAAGTTCATTTTGTTCCTCTGCTGACTACGCATTTGTCTTCATACGGACTCACTGCAACAGAGAAACGCAGGTTCTTCAGCTCAGTGGACTGCATGATACCCAAACACACTTTCAAAGCGACTACCATACATACATACAACTGTGAGGAAAATCAGATTTTAGTGTTCCTATGCTACCACAAGAAAGAGAGAGAGTTGTAGACTCATTGTTGCAAAGATTAATTTAATTAATTTCAGGATTCCTGGTCCTTGAGTCATTTAAATACGTTAGCAAGGCTTACAGTCTAGCTATGTTATTTTCTATGGCGGCAGCGTTACGTTGCTCGAACTAAAATTTCACACTTGAGAAAGCTGAAAGAGTTTAGAAAAAGCCAAATGCGAGCAAGGACCCCAGACAATGAGACAGGTGGGATCTTTCATCTTCTTGCACCTGCTTACTGTCAGGGGCCAGTTGGAGGCCTGAATTCACAACCAAGAAACCATACCCACCTTGAGGGAAGAGCAGACACCACAAAAGCAAATTAAAAGAAGCAAATGCAACAATGGTATTTTTACTTTGGTAAAACAAGAGAGGTTTATGCTATAGTGTTAAGATACCAGACAATTCTAAAATTAGAACCAATATTTTTATAATCACGTAATCTAAAAATGATGCAAAGTTTTTAAAATTGATTTTTAAAAACTATATTATTACGGGCTTGACCTTTATGTGTCAAGTTTCCATCCACTACAAATTTTTACAGCCATGTTGTAAACCCCTAATAATAGGAGTTTATAATGGCAAAGCAGACACAATGTAACCATAAATACAGAATGGCGCCTCTATAATATAAACAGCAGAGGGTTTTCATAAATCCATACTCCATATGAAATAAAGGGATTTTCATCCTGTTTGTGTAAGTGGGTATCTGAACCCAACCTCAGCCACAGAGCCATTTCTAACACCTCTGTATCGCAGTGCAAACTTATTCTGAAACCTGCAGTACACCAAATTCAGTTCAGGGCCTAACTTATTAAAGAATTATTTCAAGCGCTAGACACATTAGGACATATTCTTAACAAGTGTCAAGTTTTCCCCACGAGATACTATGCATCTGCCATATTCCTTGAAATCAATACAATTTGTACCTGCACCTACGTGTACGTGCACACCTCAGCGACCACAGATGTTACTTCAGCATTGTGTGTTCATCAGTTTTCAAGGTAATACAGAAACTACGTTCATCTGCTTCATCACAACCGTGACAGATCTAATTCGATGACTCACGGATGTGTCTGTCTAGCCTGTATCAAACTCGTATTAAGAAAATACCGGATTACAAACAGCTGACGATTCACAGTAAATACCTGAATATGAAACCATAATGCCCACCCTTCTTCCTTACCGGTACAGTTTATATTTGAAACCCACAAAACAAACCCATTATTTTGACACGTTTTGCTGTTGCCCTAATCTTCCCCATATCTCCTGACTCCCCTCCAATAAATTCTACTGACTGCAGTAATGCCTGTTTCTGAGGGCACAGCTGATCAAGTGCAGGCTTTCCTGTTATTGAACTCTGCTAACAAACTGTTCATGACTCTAGCAGATGTTTTTGCTTTCAAACCAACGGGAACTTTATGGACTGTTCTGAATTTTTTTTTGTTCTTTCTATCCCAGGGGCAACTACTAGAGCTGTCAAGATTAGGGAAGCTGCTATTCAGTGACTAGCTGCAAAAACGCTAGCCTGGGGAGCAGCATCCACCCTGCTCCCTCACTGTATTTCTCCCTTGCGTAATACTCTTACATTTCACTGGAGATTCGAGACGGCATTACAGTGAAGAAAGAAATTCAAATTTCAGAATGGTTTTGGTCCTATGCCTTTTCCTGAGGAATCACAGCTTTGCGCAGGTCTTGCAATAACACACATTTCAGAGCGCAGCATTAACTCTTTCTACCAAAAAGTGACGACATGCTGAATTCCACGAAAAAGCTCTGCCTTAGAGTTCACCAGCAGGGCAACAGTGATAAAGCCTTAGCTGAGGTCAAACCTCAGTAATTTATTTTGCTATTTAATAAAACAGCATTTATGTACCACACCCATCACAAAAGCAGGCATTTAAAGAGAGTCTGGTTTTGATAGCAGGATCCCGTAACGATGGTCCCAGCCTTACCAGAGGCAAAGCAAGCTCTACTCCCACTGCCCTTACTCGGAGCACGCGGTGTTTGGTGAGATACGACCTTGTAAGACAAGTGATCCTTGCTGGAGATCTGCCATCACGGTACTGCTTATTACAGATATACATATGGTCGGGGTTTTTTTTCAAGTTAAAAATGGCCTTGAAGTTATAGGAACAAATATGTTCTAAAAAAGTAAAACCGATTCTTTCTTCATTTCTGAGTCACACACCTCTTGCACTGGTATCGAGTTCCAAGATGAGATTAATTTAAGCCTGGAGGGACATTTTCAGGAATTTGAGCTCAAAAGTAATCTTTTATCTTCCAGCTTAATTCTTTGAAAATCTGAATTCAGGCTGGAAATTACACATCAGTGCAACTCTTCTTATGCTAGAACACAGAATTTTTCCAATTTCCAAAAAATTTCATTATAATGCAGGATAGCAAATAATAAAATTCAAATTCTTCAAAAGCTTTGCAGCAAGAAGTGTTTTTTCTTGCACTCCTGTGAGTTCTCTTTCATTAGGAAAAAGTCACAAATGGCACACACACGAACAGAGACAAGGAGCAAGCAAACCCTTGTTGCACAGAGATATTTTACTGGTAATTGCAGGTGTTTTGAGCCTTCATAAAAGAATAAATCCAATGTTTTTGTCTGAGCTATGTCAATTTTTAACTTGTTGCTATTCTTACATCAATATCTGGAACAAACATATATCAAATATCAGAACACAACTGAGTTTGTTTAATCCAGAAATACACAAACATGCACAAATTTGTACAATTACCTGTGGAGTGAAAAATGAGTGTTAATTAAAAATTAAGGTGACAATTAGAACATACAACTTCTCTTTATGCAGTATAATAGGACATGAGTTTCTAAAGTCTGTTTATAAATGCAAAAAACTCCATAAGGAAACATTCAAGGTCACTTTTTAAAAACTGCATTGCTACCTACAGCAAAAATCAGAGCTTTGCCATAAATATTTGGCAAGGGGCAAAAGCCATCTTTGAGCTGATCAAAAATAATAGTAGCAACTTTAACCTCTGTCCTCCTTCAAGTGACAAGTGATCTGCATCAACTCTAAATCTGGAATATATCCCTGTCCCTCCATCCTGACTAGCTGTACTGAACCACTCCACGTTTAACTAAGGAAAACCAGAATCTCAGCAAAAACTGTTTTTCATCTTCTTTCATGACTTGAACACTGTCATCTCATTTTCTACCCTCAAAATCAAAGGTGCTGGTGCTTACCCATGATCTAAGGGCAAGATTTTAAAGTTTACAGACTCCCTTCTCTGCAGTTACAGTCTTAACCTTACTACTATATTGAAGAAAGATTATTAAAGGCAAGGGTCTGAAAAAAACACATTACAAATTTAGTTATTCGTGTGATAATTGTTAGTGCCAGGAAAACTGCACAGAAGTGACTGTGGAGACAAAAGTTTCAACACAAGCCAAACCAAAGGCTGAAATACAGCTGAGCTGATCTTCCTCTGGAACTCCAGGACCCGATTCACACAGTGCAATGATTAAGTATGAAAACCCCACCATTGTTCTGAAACTTTGCCGTGATATTCAGTGACAAATAAAGAAAACAAATGATTTCTATTACCCTCAAATAATTTGCATAGGCATTCCTGACACGTGAGCAAGACCTGGACAAATATACATACTTGACGAATATTGGAATTAACAAACAGTGGTTTTGTTCATAGATGGGCTAATTACACAATAAATACCTAGACCTAAGACAAATCTTTATTCATTCAAAGATTATAAATTGTCATCTTTCAGCAGCACAGAAGTGTTGGAACAAAGAAACACTACAGCTCAATTGTAGTGTGCGCACTTATGGTTTTAATTTGTGAACAATAAATCATTAGTTTTACTTAGTTCTGTGTACTTCTTGAACCAAAAGGTTTTAATTTTCTCATTTATATAAATAAGCTTTACACAATTCAATTTAATTGAGAGTTATATATGAAATTCCCAATGTGCTCTTCTCTAAGGGATGTATGTTTGTCCAAATTAAGAGCAAACAAAGGAATTTGCAGACTATAAAGACTATTTGTTCAGTGCTGCTTGCTATACACATGCCTGCAGACACCCAGAGAGCTTTCTTTATTTCAACTGAATACACAACATCTATAATTCGAAATAAGATTCTAAAATCTAGTAGAAAGAGAAACAACGTACTCTGAACTAATTTATTAAGTCTGAAGTCTATCCTGTGTCCACGTGTAATCTCTAGTGATATCCATGGCAAACAGATACGCAGAATAAAAATTACATATCCCTCGGTTTCATACACTAACATCTGATTTTGATGCTTTTCTGTGGTTCCCCAGTTATATCTAAAATGATCATAGGTGGTTTAGAGACCTGAAGTAATCACATGCTTGTCAACAAGCTTCAGGAGTACTTCTCTTAAAATTAAACTCCACAATTTGAATGATTTACTTCATGCTACTTCTGGAACTACGGACGCATTAGTTACATCGTGTTACCCATGACAAGTAGAATGTGACAGTTCTGGTTTAGGTCTACATGCAGCCACATCAAATTCAACAGGTTCACCTTTTTTCCATCTTATAGATGTGATCTCACTTCTGTCAGAGGTTGGTTTTGGTATCCCACTGCCAGATTTGCCATGGAGTTCAAGTCCAACAACTGCTTAGTGAGTTTTACTGCATGCACGTTCCTAAATCTTTGCTTTCTGCACATAGCGCTGAGCCTGCTGGCTCTACCTCTGCTCAAGTTTGACAATAAAGTGAAGACCAGATTTGCATTTTAGACAGAAAGCTTACAGCCATGTTTAAAATAACCTGTTTGTAGTTTGGTGGTATGCTTTATGTATTTTTACTTCTGGCTATATGTTACTGAACAAAGTTCTGGTTTTAATGCATTTTTCAGCTTGTAAACTTCTGCAGGAGTATGCCATGCAAATGAAAATATCCTCTTTTACCCAAAACTTCTCCCCACTCATTTTTTTTTTCCTGTTAGGATTTTTTTAGATTCTTGTATGCATAAACATCATAAAATTAAGCATAAACCCCCCCTGTAAACCAGGAGTTTAGCCAGCCTATCAGTTATTTCACACCACCAATTGACTTACAGATTTATTCATTCACTATTTGTATATTGCCTACAGTTTATTAGGTGCTTTATAGACCATCCATTCGCTGAATCAGCACTTTAATCTTAAAGGAACAGGTAGGTCTGTAATCAGGATATGAATTCTCCTTAGATTTTCTCAGACCCTCTGCCCCCCAAAAGGTGCTTATTAGGTGCTCAGGCTTCACCATTACTCCTGGTTGCATTGCAGGACTGGTATACGTTCACTATGTTTAACACCAGCTTCCTTTTCCAAAGTTCCCATCGGAAACCAGTCAAGTACAACAAACATTTAAAGCTGAGCAGAGCAAGAACCTGTTATTACTCACAGTACGGAGTACCTTAAGGCTGTTCAACACTTTAAATGCTCAGACTGTGAGCAGACTATTGGTTCTGTACCAAAGGATAACCTATATATTCTTTCCTGAGTTAAAGAATAGTTTCAACTGCACGAACCTATGGTGAAATCCATCTGATGGCCATCTTTAAAGAATTATGGAAGAGGTAACTATTTCTATAATTCACTGACTTCAAAAGTATGTTTGACATTATTGTCGGGAAAATTATGTTAACCATGGATTACTGTTACAATCAAAGTATGTAGTGAGAAGTCAAGAGGCTTAGTAGTAAATTTTCAAAGCGGTGCGTGGGGATTTACCCGTTTGACTCCCATTAACGTCAATAGGAGTCGCGCGGCTAAATCCCTGTACACTGCTTTGAAAACTGACCCCTTCGTGTTGATGGACCCCTCTCTAAGAAGTTCCAGATGACCATATAAGAATAGTAAAGAACTGTTTCAGCATGTGCCCTTGTTCATTATTGTTGTTTGTACACATCTGAAAGTATTTTAATTCCTATACGCAGTGCTGTTTCCAGCATTTAGTTTATAAAATATGGATTAAGACGGGCAAGTACTCAGTAATCTGATGAAGCCACGCACACGCCCAGGTGTACACATGCATCAAAAACTTTACATCCATCTGCAGCATCCAATGCACCTTCCAGAGTTAATTTTTATCCACCTCATCTACATTATTTCACAAATACCAATTATGGCTGAAAGAATTTAGCATGATTTACTCCCTTGCTCATACGCAATGATGCAGCACTTTTATGAAATGACATCTGCCCTGTTCCTATTTACCCCAATCACTCCTGTGCTCAGTCAGAAATTAAATTTGCTTCCCTTTACCACTTAATCCTGTTTCCTGTAGGGAGCAGGAAGTACAGGTTACAGTTTTAGGGAAACTTAGTTTTCCCTTAAAAAAGACCATGAACTGCTATTTCATTAGAAACATCTTTTCTGGAATGGGAGGGTGATCCAGATTAGCTTGCAATCTGTTATGCCTCCGAATGTAAGAAGCAAACCCGAAAATTCCATTTTCACTGTATGTGACTGCTGCCAGCAAACCCCAAATACATGTAACAATTCTGTAAGAGAAATGCATGCTTGGAAACAGTTTCCCTTGAAATTTTTTTAACTGCGGTAATAATACATATATAAAAAAAATACATACATTTAAGATCTGCTAGTTTTAACAACAGTAAAAAACTCCAAATATGAAATGTTTTAAATTGCAGCATGTTTTACCTGTATCATTTATATTTTCCTATATACACACACTTGTATTTTCATGCAATATTTGGAGAGAAGACCAGAGTCAAGATAAACACTTAAGAATTAATTCTCTGAAATTCTGAAACTAATTTTTCTGTATAGCAAAGTCATCTTCAAAATTTCAAGGAATTATAAAGTATTTCCCAAGAATCTGGATTTTTAAAAAACATCTGCACAACTCCTTTGAAACTACTGGTGAGTAGAGACCCAGAAAATTCTTTTTAAAAGTATGTTGCATTCTTTTATTATACAGCAATAAAAAAGTAGAATTTCATGAAAATGATAGACTAGCTAGAGGCAATTTCAAGTAGAAAAAATAATAATGGCAAACTGAGAATCTAGAATATTTAAAAAAAAAAATCCCATCTGGATAATAAAGTTAACCATATGTACCCAAGTAAGCCCATGAAATCTCAGCTGTGTGCTGGTTGTACACAAAATGGTCTGTACTTTCCTGCAGTTTTAAGCCCGTAACACTCAATCGACACAGTTTTGTGGAAAGACCCTCATCTGTGGTGCACAGGTACATCTGAAAGGCCAGTAGTTTAGGCGATATTCACGTGTAAAAATGATGGCAGTTGAAGATGTTAAATCACACACCATTGCTTGTTGCAACTCCTTCGCAGCACGGCAGCTCATATCAACTCAAGTGGGCTTCGCCCACTTCAGGGCAAGGTCAGAGAGCTTTGTTTAGCTAGCCTTCATCAGGGCATTACGTTAAACTGGCCAACTTTGCTCTGAAGTGCTACCAGTGCTGCTGTAGAACCAGTAAAGCCCAGCAGCGAGACAGCAATGGGCAGCTGAGAGCACTAACTTCTGCAACTACCCCACCCCAAACTCACATCTGACCGCGGCCGTGCAGGGATGTCACAGAAACAGAGCAAAAAGGCTTTGAACACCTCGTAACTACGCGATAGCGTAATTGTTGTTACAGGACGGGCTCTGGTTTTGATCAGTTTTATTATCTGAAATCGAGCTCCGTTGCGATAGACATTGAACATACACATAGTAAGATACAGCTCTTGTCCCACAGAACATACCACATACACACACACTGTAGTTATCTATACAGTGGGGTATGTACCATGACATATATTTGTTCATATTGGTGAGAAAGAATACACTATTAAATATGCACACACAAAAGGGTGCAAGAAGAAAAATAGAGGGAGAAGGCTGAGAAGTGGTAGAACACGAAACATGATTATCAGTCCCAGTTCATTAGCCTATTGCCAGACCTCCATCGCGCTCTGCTGTGCCCGGAGAAAGGCTTGCAGACCAGAATAACCAGATTCTTTGCTGTGTCTGCTCGGGTAACTCGTATGGCAGCAGTTTGGCTATGATTACATGCATCATAGCCTGTTTTTCATAGTATTTGTCTTCATGGCACATATTCACATGGTTATTTGATACACTCTCTAGTCTTACTCTCAGTTCTGCTTTCCCCTTCACAATATTCACTAACTCTATGCATGGAATTTTTATTTCCACCAATGGAATGTATGAAAGGAATATAAAATAGGCCATAAAGAACCGCAATGTTGCTTAGAGACAAAAGTCTTGCTCAGGGTGCACAGCTTTCATTAGAGAGAGCAGGAAGTGCAAACATGACGTCAGAGGTACAGAGATTATCTGTATAAATTGTGTTACCATTTAGCCTAAACAAACAGTAAGGAAAGGCTAACTCCCTCCCTTTGAAGACAATGAAGAGTTACTAAGTTTGACTTCTAATGAAAGCCATTTTCAGTAAAATGCAAGATATGTACAACAGTTGGTCCAGAAATGAAAATCTGTTGTAACAGCCAAAAGTCAAAGGCAGCTATAAATACAGACCTTAATCTTTTCAAGAATCCCTTAACGAAGTCTATAAAACTGATTGTATCTTCAGCCCTAACTCAAGTGTAAATTCTTACTCAGAAATAAGTAACAGCCCTGCAAATATTACTTGGAGACCAGTACAGGAACAAAGAACGAGAATACAGAGTACTAATTTGATTTCTAACGTTGTGGAATATGAATTACATTGCATTTAGAATAAACAATTAATGAGGCAGCAGAAGCCTCAGCTACGTGTCCATTTTTTCTGAGAGAGAAACAATTTCCAAAAGCGGTTGGAGTGGGATAAAGAAACACTGCATCACTCCTTTTAACACAACAGAAATGGTCTTTGATTATTTAAAAGCCAATTGCAAAGATCTGTCTTCAAAACCTCCTACTGGAGGTTTAATAGCAGAGAGGTGCAAGTACACTTACCAGCAACACTATAGTAAAGTAGAGACTTTTGTTTTAACAAAATCTATATTTATACGATTACATTTCCTATGGTTGAGGGCAGCTGTAATTAATGGATTTCCCTCCTTCCCCTAATGCAGTCATTTGTCAATTTAAACACAGAACGTCCAATCAATTTTGATGTATTTAGTAAGCAATTTGTCAAAGAGTACTGCATACCAGTTAATATATTAATTCTTGTCATTGGCCTACTTCTGACAACTGCAGGTCGCCTCCATAAAATTGGTCCTGATGAGCCAAAACTCTTGCCTGGAATGGGAAAGTGCCCTTTCCAGAGCTAGAGGAGAGCAATCATATCTCATTTCATTCAATACCTTTTTTGGGCAATTTTTGGTCTGATTTCAAGGTTTTTTTCATTAATGTGTTAATTGTCCATGTTTCAGATATTTCAACTACAGTCCATTCCTCCGGTGCAATGAAAAAGTGAATTCGAAGAGGAAGGGTAAGGAAGAAAGGAAATAAGAAGTATGGAACGAGGATGTAAAGACTTTCTGCTGTTATGCAAAGTGACTTATTTTCATGGCAATTCCACTATGTACCATACACATATCTGTAGGAATTTAAACATGCAAAAATGGAAGGTACAGTAGTCAGACCAAGGAAACCAGTTAAGTCAATCAAATATGTAAGACTTTGGGTCACAGTAATAGAGAGAAAAGTATTCATTGGAAAAAAAACCTGAACACAAACAGCTGATTGTTGTGGACATGAAAAGCAGATCTCAACAGCATGCCTCAAGAGTTTATCCTACGAGAAACATCTTAATTCCTAAGGACTAAACAGCGGAAGCAAATAGTATTTAAAGAATAAGTAATGATGAAACTTGGCAATTCTCTGAAGAAAGCCAAGTCCTTTACATTGCACGTTCCTGTGGACCGCAGAAACCCTCCTACGTATGTATGCAGTGCCTCGCACAACTCCCCTCCCACTGCCAGGACTGCTAGGACAGTCTAACTATACCAGGTGATGGCATGTACGTTACAGGAAAAACATCTAGGAAGAACACAATGTGACTTACGTTTCCTTCCTCTGTTGTGATTAGGTTTAAGAGTTGCTCAGAACACACGTAAATAATGAAGAAATACTAGAGACATAAATAAGGTAAAATATTATGTATTAAACCTGGGAAGGGTAGGAGAGAACCATCTAGCAGCTAACACCCAGCGCTGAAAACCTGAGGATTGCAATACACTCGGGGCTTTCCAGGAGGAACTCCTACAAAACCAAAAGTAAATCTGAAATCTGCTCGGTCAGAAGGCAAGGAGATTCTTGGGGCGGGTTATTTTTATTCTGACCAACTGCAAAAAGCCTGAAACAGTGAGGAGCGGGATAGCAACGCTTCCTGCAGGCCTGCAGATTGTGGAATTTAACATACAAGTTCATTTTCAAGCCATGAACTTACAGAAAGGTCCAAATCTCTCCCTACCCACTTTCTCACCTCTCTGCACCAGCCACGGCCATGCTAAAGCGCTCAGGTAGATATGAACTGTGCACTCGGATCCAGGTTTCTGCAGCAGATGTCACAGATGACCTCAAAGCAATGAAACAGCTGTGCTAATCCACTTACAAATGCCCTTGGGATAAAGGTCTTGGACACTTGTTGTACAAAATATTTCTTCAAACAATGGTTCCTTGTTACTTCCTTATTAGCTGTGAATATAACTTTAAGATGCTCTAAAAATATTAAAAGCTGAACTGCATGTAAATAACTAAATGCAGTATTTTTAGAATATTCTCTTCTTATCAAAAGATATCACAGGCCTACTTTATACTTTTCAGAGACTAAGGATGATTTTGGTCCTGTGTTTCGGCATCAAACTGCATATTTATGAAAAGCGGCACAGCACAGCCCTCCAACCAGACCGCCAGACGTTTCATTGTTCTGTCCGTCTGCTGACAGAGGTACTCTGTGCTAAAAAGCACACTGAGTATTTTTCAATGACCCAGGGGGCAAAGGTCACTTATTATAAATGGATAATGAGACCTAATGCAATGTTCTGAGTGTGGACAAAGAAAGGGTCTATCCATACCCCCTTGTGACTTGGTCATTCAGGCTTTTATTTCCCCTGCACACTTAATGGAGCCAAACAATTGGCAGAAATGCTATACAGAAACTCAGAGAAACTGCTGTATTCTACCTCTGATAGACAGATACAAATAGTGACCCTGAAACGGCGCCAGAATTCCTCTTACCACTAACGTGGCAGACAGATGTAACATTCACCCTAGCCCCCTATTTAGCCATTTGCTGGCAATTAAACTTACTGACGGAAGTGATAGCACATCAAACCACAGGCTACCGCTCACATCAACTCATTACATTACTGCAGGTAAGCAGAGCCAGGTAACTCTGGTTTAGCACGTATTTAACAGAGGAAAGCTAACAAGTGTCCTGGAGTCTTTTGTGTGAATCCTGGTGTGACTTCATTTTTCTAGAAACTTCACTGAGTGGCTTCAGATAGAATAAATCCAGAAGACAAATAAAACTTCAAAGAAGATCAGATGGACACAAATGTTTCTGCTAATGCTATTTGTACTATGTTCTCTAGATACTTTTTGGTCTTTAGTGTTTATTATTCTATTTTTCTTTACATTCCACAACCATCTTAAAAAAATCCTATTATGTGAATTAAAACCTGAATTCAAAGTCTTCACTGTAATTCAAATAATACAAATTCATTATTTGGTTGGAATTTAGCTACCACTCATTCCTCTTCCTTTAAATGTTTTCAAGTACAAAACCAGTTGAAATGCTTAGTATTTGAGCTGTTAATGAAATACACGGAGTGAACCACATCCATCCCTGATTTCAGTATGTGGGATAAATGCAATCTGGGTATATAAGCATTGAAACTCACAGAAAGGCTTTTCGTCAGACCCTATCTTTGCAGTACATTGCTTTTCATTTCAACAGAAACTAAAAAGCAGACAAACTACTTTTACAAAGTGTCCAGAATTCTCCAGCGAGCATTCTGTGCTCTTGGACTCATACTGCAATAACTGCATACTACATACAATTATATATTTATACAGTTGATAACACGCAGGGGAAATAGCTGAAACCGATATGGGTGACAAAGACTTCTAAAACTAGAGCAGAGAATTTTAAGAGGGTGAGGATGGGGAAAAAATCTGGCCCACATGCAAGCTGCAAGGACTCACAAACATGGGTAGTGTTTGTGAATTAAAGCTAGTTCTGCAGACCATTTCAAGACTACTCAGCATCATCATCAGGTGCATAAGCAGCGGATAAAAATACAAATACCAAAATGATTTACTGGCAACACAAGCAGACTATGTGGTAGCAGTTACCTTAAACTACAATATGAAATTAGACCTATGCTCTGTAGTTAATAGCATCCGTTAAAGGCTTTTATATAAATTACAAATACATTTGTTGACCTGATTGTACTCAATGCTTCAAACTATTCATGTGAAAATTCAAGTATAAGCTTGCACACCTAATTTTAGACATACTCATTTGAAAATAGCGCTCTGTATTTGTATAGTAAAGTATTATGCAACCAAAATACATCCGTGCAAAGCCCTTTTATCTCAAAGCAGAACTCACATTCCTATAAGTGAAAGTAAAATAATGCAGGAATCTGCATCTAGCCAAAAGGCACATCTAACACAGCACTGTGCGCTATTAATTCCTTTTTCATATTCTTTTCTACCTTTTGAGTTTTCTTCCTTTTTCTGTGCACCAGGGAAAAGGAAGACTCAAACCTTGTAGGCTCCCACAACATTTTGGGCTCACAGCACATGCAACAGATGAGCAGGTAGAAGCAATAGATCTAATCTGGCACTAATGTCACTTTTATCAGTTGCATTCAAACTGCCTTTTGGCCCAGATGTCCACTTTCTGCATTTTAAAATGCCTGTGTCACACAACATGCTGGCGTTAGCTGCACTGACAACTGTGCAGAGGGTCTGGTTTCCCCATGAATACCTTTACATATGCCAAGAGTTGTTCCCTTGTGAAACTTTGACTGTTACATCACTTTGATCTCGACTACACCCTAGATAAAAGAGAGACTTGCTACTCACTGTTAATATCCTTCTTTTTTGAATTGTCAAAATAAAAATTAACATACTCATTTGTCTCTAAAACCAATACAAAATACATGGGTTTATATATATATACCTAAAATATACATATAACATGTATCTATACATATAGCTCTATAAATGCTTCTGAATATGCAACGCCATGCATATTGGCTCCCTGTAAACAACGTGACTGGGTAAGACACAGGACGAGGCAGGTGTGCGGCCATCCCTGGAAGTGATGCCCAGGCTCCCGAGGGAAGCAGCTGCCCGAGACTGTGGCTGGAAGTAGCCCTGCCATCAGGAGTTCCAGGGGAGAGGGAAAATGCAGATGCACTCGCTTGTCACTGAGTATCAAATTCATGAGAGGAAATGGCTAAAAGCTTGAGAAGAAACGAGGTGAAGAAGCCCCGAAGACTTTAGGGGATCTCGTGGGTCGCACTTGTAATACCTGACAAGCACTCACGTTTTGGCTCTATGATAGCCTCACAACTTTGATTCGTATCAAAAAGAAACTACATTCGCTACTCTACCATTACTACTACAGTTGGTTACATGAAACCCTATTCTGGGGTAGAACTTGTACTGAAATAAATGCAGGTTGAAAAAACAAGTCAGTAAGTCACACTTGGCTTAGAACATGCACATAAGGCAGGACAAAAAGTTGTCAGCTACTTACAGCCAGCGAGAAGATACTGGTAATACTGTACGGCATCTGCAGCCAGGAGCAGTGGATGGTTCGCATTAAATGGTGGTTGGAGTTCATTCCACTGAGGAGTTCTGAGGTAAAACACAAGACTATTAATATTTAAGCTAATACAGAGAATGTAAATCAGTGTTTCTGTCATCACATGTAATTATCTATACAAGCTCACAAAATGTTTGTAATTATTTAAATTAGCTTGTTCAAACACTGCAATACACCACAGGCAGTTGAGCAGCAGGACCATATCGCGCAGATCGTGAGGCAAAGAGACAATACTTGTTTGTTGGCTGCAGCACATATTGCGCAAAACAAATGGTGAAGGCGGTTTAGATTAAGTTGGTAAATTCGTTTAGGACCATTGTATGTCATGCTGACGTTATATAAACACACAACAGAAACCGGGGAACTTTTTTGTTCTGTTAACTAGCATTGCTTTGATACTGTAAAGTCATTGAGCATTTACAAACTGTGAAAATAAAGCTGTGTAAAGTTATGGACTATTGATCCAATTAGAATTTTCAATTCCATTACAACCTACTCACTTCAACAATAATGGTCTAGAAGTCTGTGTTGTAATTTTAATTAGGGTGGGCCATTCCTAAATAGCTTGGTAAATCAAGTATTGATCAATCTAGACCAGCCATAAGCAGCACTAAGGAATATAGGAGACAAGAAAAATCGATAGAAAAATATTTTAAAACGTCAAAAGCACTGACAACACTTTCTCATCAATTTTTGTTTACTTTCTTCCACATGTCAGGAATAATTTCTTCAACTGTCTCAAGAAATGCTACCTTCAGCTACTTACAGGATAACTTGCCTAATTCTTTGCAATGCTTCATCGTGGAAACCTCACTCATGTCTCATGGCAGAATTCTGTACTTTAACACTATTAAAATAATTGTTTCTAGTCCTTATATAAAAAGCTAAATTACAATCTGATCATTTAAAATCATCAATTGATAAGGATCTCTATTGATCTGTAAACATGTTCATGTAGCTCCTTGTCTAAAGAAGGATTTAAATGGTTAGCTCCCATTCAGACACGTAAGCACTGACAGAACTGTATGAAAAAGGAGGCTTGAATTTGCTATCAAGTGTCCCCTCTTTCAATGGAAAACTGAGAGTATTTAAGATAAACTGTAAGATAAAAATATGGGTGAAAATCATGATGCTGTTCATTTAACCCCTCCAAAAAAAAAAAAAAACCACAAAAAAGAAAAGAAAAGACCACGACTATTTTCTGGACAAAAAGAAGAAGCAGTAAAAGGAATGAGCTACCTAACCAAAGTCCAGCTGGCTCTTGGGCATGTCATCATTTCCAAAGGTGTGTCATCACTAATCTTCGGAGCAGTGCTGAGCGGACGTGGTTCCAATACATGTTCCACCAGGCTACCGTAACAACTGATAATATACAATGACTCCACTACAAACTGTTTTGATTGATCTGTTTGCAAGAAGAAAGAAAATATTATTGCAACAGCACAGCAGGAAGAGAAAAAACATTTACAGAAATAGTAGACTCATTCTTTTTTAAGCTTCTTGCCTTTATATGCTTGCAGTCAAAAATGTGAATGAAAATAAGTGAAAGGGCTGGAAAGACAAAGAGAAAATTGTACAAAGCACACAATTTTCCCCTTGTTCCAAAAAAATACAAGTATATCATATAAGAGAAGGTGGAACAGAGCTTCTCGCCAAGGTGTGTTCAGGTAATTACACATTGCCAAACATATGTCTGTACATTTGCTTTAGCAAAGGTGTCTCACCTTTACCTCATGGCTTTTTCAGTACCACTTCACACAGTATCTTTGGATAGAACTATCAAAGTCTGTTTTCTGTCATTATATCATAATAAAAGATCAATGATTTATTTCACTAATTAAAATTTCTTGTAAATTGTCCTATTTACAACCATGTTCCCAAAGTTCTCCATTGTCACTACAGCATCTACAGATAAGCACCATGTGCTCATAAGTTATCACAAAATGAGAAAATTAAATAGAGAATTTAAATTTAAATGCAAGTCCTGTTTTTGTAATATACCAACCTTTTTCTCTTTTCAGACCAGGATTGCTTGCAAACCATGACCTTGATGATCCAAAGACCGCAGCGACACAAAACTCTCCTCCCACAGACTTACTGGGTGAAATCTGTGGAGCTGGTTTGGATTTGCTTAAAGAAAGAACAAAATAAAATTATGAAAGTTAATTCTCAAAAATTAAGCTGTCCCTTGCTTAACAGTCATTCTAAGATATTAATTCAGAAATGGCGAATATCCGCAGTTCCCATAAGATTTAGTAGGATTTAGAGATGCTCAGTGTTTCTCAATCATAGGTCCCAAATTCCCCTTGATCACTGAACTCATTGTCTTGAAGAACAGCACTGGCTCAGAATGGACAATTAGTTGGACTGTTTAAAAGACCCAATATTGAATATTTGCATTCAATAGAAACAACTTCCAAAGTGAATGCAAACATTTATAATCCTAAGTCCTTTGGGAATGAAAATATAGATTCTGGGTCAGTCACTCTAGGTGGTTGATATTTTCTTCCATTTTCAAAAGAAACTTAGAAATAACGCTAACACTGGCTGCTGAGCAGTTATAACTCGGCACAGTCCTGGTGTCACTGAAACCACCGGCATGTGTGTGACATGGGCACAAGGGTAAGAGGGAACAACATGCGGAGGATACAAGGAAAGGGAAACAATGCATACACTCATGAGCTACATGTTAAAACAAATCAGTAATTATATCATGTAAAAAGAGATTAAGATACATTCTCCTCTGAAACATCTGCATGTAGCAGATATGGCGGTTTATAATTATGTTTCACTGAAGCAACATTTAGTGTTCCTCCTTACAGGAACCTGAAGATATGTAACCTTACGCTTTGTGTAAACTCAAACCTATTTTCAGAGCATTGCCCATTTCCTCAATTCATTAAACCAGGATTTCACCCTGAAGAGAAAAGCTGTTTGAGAAGTTCACACAGGATTCCTCCTTCTCCACATTCTCTTTTTTCTGGTCTTTTTAATTGGATTATTTTCTATTTCTCTCTCTACTCAATTTCACTGCTCCCTTTTCTTGCTACTGCTCCCTCCTTCCCTTTTTTCTTTTATTAATTTCTTGTTCCACATTATATCAGCCTGTGATTACACTATCACATTAAGTTGGTCATTTTTAAGTTATTATCTTCAATGCTAAGAAGTGTTTGTGTGTGCATACATGTATGTGCACACAAATTATTGCAGTGTTATGATGGAATTAAGCAGCAGAAAAATATTTAAAATCAGCAGAAAGCAATTCAGACACTACACATAATTATAAAGGCACTTAATTCATACTGCCCTTTTTTTGTTAATGACAAATTACTTGTATACAAGTGAAGTGGTTCAACAGAATGAACCAATAGGGATATTAAAGCAAGAATGGATTATGAATCAACTTAATGTAAAAATAACTTAAGAAAAACAAGTTAAAACAAAATTATTCTACAAGTTGGGCTTCTCTAAAATTCCTGCACCTGGATGCACCTCTCCCAAGACCTATCTATGTCTTGGTCCCTTACAGCTCAGCCCTGATCTCACTGAAAGAAATGGCAGAACTCACACCCACCTCAAACACTTAATTTCCTTCTAACAACCAGCTGTAATAAGTGACACATGGAAAATATGGCATATGGTTAAAAAGACATAGCCTCCATCATTACTGTCATGCAACTTGAAACATTTAAAACTGCCTTCAACTTGAACTCACCTAAAGCAGCAAATACTTCTTGTATAGCATCCCAGAAATTAGGTCATTTATGAAAATGGGAGAACAGACTAATTGTTTGTACTCGCACTGTATTTTCAGCCATGTTTCTGAACGGGATTTACAGAAAGTGAAACTGAGCTTCCCAACACCTTGTGAAGCATTGCTCTGCCAGTTTTACAGATGGGCTCACTGAAACACAGAAGGGCTAAGCTACTTGCCATAAATCACACACACGGCAAGCCTATGGTCACCCATTGCATTTGGAAAAAGAAAAACAAAACACAACAAACCCCCAAACCCAACAAAAAAAACCCCAAACAAACTCAAAACTTCATTCAAAAGGAATTCCAGCACACTGACCAGAGTCAGATGCAGACAAACTTTCATGGCCTTAGATCTGTCCTGAAGCCCTCCTACATGCAGGAGAAGCTAGAACATCCCAAAAGAGCAATTGCAATTTATAGTCAGTAACTCTGATATTGAACCACCACAAAGCACTTAATATCCTACTGTTAAAACTACAGCTACAGCTTACTGGGTCAGAAAGCTGTGTTCCAAAAAGTTCTTGACTATAAATTTATTACCTGGCTTGCAGTGGCACTTCATGATCTATATTAGAATATTTAAATTGATATTAAGTGTTTATTAACGGCTCAGAAAAATTCAGAATACATTTCTTTCACTTTGACATAGTCATGTCATGGAAACAGTAATTTTAACCAGTTCTGTAACAAACTGTGCATCGATAACTATTTTTGGCTTTCACCTTCCAAATATTCATACACTATATTCCTTCAGAAATGAAAATGTAAATGTATGCACTAATTAGAGTCTTGTTACTTACTGATCTATACTTCAATCAATAAATGATTGGTTTTAATATAGAACAAGATTGTTCAAAAGGGCAGCGTTACCCACCAAGCAACACAAAGCAAACTACGAGTACAGATATGATTCAGCCATATTCACTTCCTCTTGCAAACTCTTGAAAAAGGGAATCTTTCTACACTACCCTAATAACCTGACTATTCTGAATTGTTACTCGACACAATCTGAGGTTATTAAAATAATTGAAAATGGAAAAAAAATGGGCAGCAAAAGCTATTCTGAACTACAAACTGGAGTAAACTACAGAGACATAATTGACTTCAACCATTTCTTCAAGCCTTAAGCAGAAGGGAATCTGGTACTCTACCAGTAAATTTCTGCAGGGTTCTCCATACTCTTAGTCCCGAAGACCTATGCTCAACCAAATACGGATATAAACAACCTTAGAGGAAACGGTCTAAGCTACATTCTATTTACACCAGAACTTTAAGATGTACCTCTTACAAGGCATGCATTTAAGTGTTGGTTTCAGTGCCAAAAAATTTTCCCTTCAAGAATGATATTTTGTAGACAGAACGAGCAGACCTTGTAAAACATGATTACTCATGTGGTTAAACTTAGTCCTGCTAAAACATAAAGACAGAGGAAAAAAGAAAAAAAACAACCCCAAAAAGTGCATCATATTGGTTTAGACATATTTCTGAAAAAACATCCGAGATGTCAACAAGTCTGTTCTGGAAACTAGTGTAACTAAGGAATCTTTCATTTTGCCACCATTTTACTTTATCCTTGAGTTTTCATCAATACATTCCAACTCAAACTTCTTTCCTTCAGTAAACCTCAAAAGCCCAGTTATTTTCAGTAACAGTAATGCCATTAGAAAAATATATTTTCATGTCATTGTGATACTTTAGCAACTTGGAAACTATAAATCCTCATTATTATAATAGATGCAAACACCCTCTCAGCTTTATAAATGATAACAAAACAATAATGTTGAAGGTAGGTGGTGAATGACTTGTTTCTGCTATGAACTCCTGCTCTTTACTTGCTCTTAGCCTGTCAGCACTTCATAAATTATTCCAAGAACTGAAATTAAGGCACATTTGGCCTCACTTTTAAAAACAGTTAATTTAAAAGAATCTTCACAATATACTAACTTTCAAAAGACCGTACCATATTTTTACTGAGAGGGGTTGCGATGCAGGAAGAAGTGCAGGTTCTTGGGAATCAAAACTAAAAACAAGAAAGTGAAGCCAATTGGACCAGAACGTTCACCCTTCTAACTTCAATCTTCCACATTAGAAACAATGGCACTATATTTAAGATATAAGGAGGATAAAAATGCTGTATTGTACTTTTTCCTGTCTGGGTCTACCCAACTGTGTAACTACACCAAGAATTCAGTAAGACACAGCAGTATTTTTATCCCAATTGTATCTGTGCAGAAACCTACAACAGGTTGTACAGCAGAAGTACAATAGTAACAAAAACCCCTTTCAATGACAGAGCTCTTGTTCTGCTATAAATTTAGTAAGAGCTGTGCCTCAACTGAAGGCCATGTTCGTGTCACTTCAGTTACCAACAGCTGACATTCACCTACCCCAGCTGAAGTCAGTCACCTACTACAAGTCAAGTTAATCTCAAATGCCAGCTAAATACTACAATATTTGGGGAAATTTCTGTTGTTGACATGAATTAACTTTTCTCATATAATTTTTGAGAATTATTTCCATTTTAAATGGAGAAGCACAGAGATGTAGATGTATACATGTCCAACGAAAAACATACACAAACTAAATAAGAAAATTAAGACATCACTCTGTCAGATCTTAAAAAGAAATGAAGAGACTCAGCAACAGCATGCAAGCTCTTTCATGCTGACAATGCAAGAAGAAAAGATTAAAAGCTACTGAAACAATTCAGTGCTACTACTTTTTGACTTTTGTAATGAACCAAACTCTGCCATAATCTCTGGAAATGTAGTGTCTATAAAAATAATTACTAATAAGAATATTTTAACTAGTTTAGATTTTTAATTATTATTTATTTTTCTATTGTAGGTAAGAAAGAATTAATAAGAATTAATACTCTTAAAATATTTCGAATACCATAGGCAACTATGAAAACCAGAGGCTACGCAGTACAGCAATGGAGTGTTCCTCAGAGCTTTATGTCTCATAAAATACTGATGGCTCTTTATTTTGTCTTAAAGTTCATAGTCAAACAAGTGACATGACTTTAAAAAAAAAAGATAAATTGCATATATATGATAGGAAGGAACTGCTTTACAAATTCACATATTATCTATCAAATAGTAAGAGTCTGCAAAGATTGAGGATCACATTGATTTTGTATTCCTACTAAGTAGGCTTCAAATACATCAGATTCATAAAACCAAAAGCACTTATCTGCAACTCCCCAGCTAAACTCACTGAAATGGCATTTTTGAAAGTAAAAGTTTTACCTAGACTACATAAGCAGCAACAAAAGCATCAGGAAAAAAATACTGTGTGAAATTTGCAATTACACATAAAATTACCAACAAAAGCATTTCTGTCTCAAAATTACATAAATTTTCATTAATCATTGTGCCTAAAACAAGAGAACAAAGACATGTTTCCAGTTGTCAAATCATGAATAAAGCAAGAAAAAGCAAGAAAAGAAATAGTAGGCTCCTTCATTTGCCAGGCAGTAAGTTGTCAAATCTCCATTCATTTTGTTTACATAATTTTAGGTCTCATTAAGACCTTAATAGAAACAACATGATTTCTTCCCCCACCCAAAGTGTGTTTTTTATCCTAATTTCTCTGCAGGCTAGTAAAGCCCATATTTTTTGAGCTAGCACTGGCATTAAACAAACCACAAAAGAGTCTTGTGAAAGACAGGCAACAATTTTTGAGTCTATTTCATATATTCCCCTCTTTAATCTAGGCCTTTTAATCTTGCCTCAATCTAAAATCATTTCTGGTTGACAAGCATCTCTGCCGCTTCATGCAGGGAGTGACTGACACATGCATTTGCTAAGACAATCTACTTTCAAAACTCTTCTTCCAGAGCCTTTTCAGTTCTTAGGTCACCATCAGATGAAATACTTAGGTGCACCGTAAACTACATTTAGAAATGGTTCTTCGGAAGACTACTTCAGTAACCAGATATTCTCTAGGAATAAGGCAACGTCACCTTCTTTCCTTCACTGTCATACTTAGTGCCTTTGCTCTTCCTGCCTGTGGAATAGCTCCTATGCCCTCATCAGCTGTTCTCTGCCATTCTCTTCAGAACTCTGTATCCTAACAAAGTTCTTTCTGCTGAAGATAGTATTTTGACAGAGACATAAGGGGGTGATATATGTGGAACAAACTTCTAGTAGTAGAAACAAGAGTCACCACAAATATTCTAACAGATACTGTCAGATGTAACTAAAAAGTATCCTTAGCTAGACTTAAAAAAACCCCAACCCTAAACAACAACCCAACAACAGCCCCCCCCCAAAACCCCAAACCCAAACTCTCCTAGCTGAAAGTTTCTCAGTTTTCTAAGCAAGTTGTAAGATGCTCAAACTTCTTCCATTCTTGTTGCCTAAAACTTCAAGCACCTAACGCCCATCCCTTTACAAAAAGGTGACTGCAGGAAAACTGAACCAAGCTCCAACATGGGGAAACTTGATAAAACTTGTTTTTTATTCTGTCTGTATTTTTGTAATATGCTGCAATTTTACATATTAAACACACTCCCCCTTATTATTTCAACTATCCTGATTCTAATGGAACTGTGTTTGGTTTTTTCCTCAAGTGCGATAAGCTTTTTTTTATTTTGCAGTGCCCGTTTTACTTGCTTCATCTCTCTTACTGCAGTACTTTACTGTCTACTCACTGCTAATCTGGCTTATTTTCAAGAGGTCATCATCGATGTTTTCTGTCTGTAAGCAACTTAGCACTATAATAATAAAGGAAGCTATAGAGGAAAAAAAAAGAGGCTTTTTTTGGAAAGATATTGCAATCATTTTTGCCCACTAGGAAATAATTTATTTCTTCAACTTCTCTGCTAGTTAAAAATTGAATGCCCTCTCAAAGGTAAAAAAGAAAAAAAAAAAA